>MU261129.1:0-125981 GCA_020310875.1 Ceratopteris richardii | reverse complement strand
GCATACATACATGCAAACACTATCAACATGCATGCACACATGATATACACATAACATCTAAAGTACATACATTAATGACATGCATGAACTAACATGGATAAAATTCTAACATGCATTAGCTAAATATACATTTATATGCAATAACATATTCATGCACTTAATATACATCTAACATTCATAAACATACCTATCATTTACATGCATATCCTAACATCTAAACATGCACTTATCTTAACTAACATGCATTAACATCCCTAACTTCTAACATGTACTACCTAACATATACATTCATTACTTAACATCTAATAACATGCGTACATACTATCATGTCTAATATGTAATAACATACCTATCATGCACTAACATCAAAACATGGGTTCAAGCACTAACAACTAACATGCACTAACAACTAACATGGGTTCATATAATAACAACTACATGCACTAACATGCACTAACATCAAACATGGGTTCATGCACTAACAATTAACATGGGTTCAAGCACTAACATGGGTACAATCAATGACTAAACATGCCTAACATGATACATGGGTAAAAAAAACTTAGGTGTCTATCAAGCTAAGGGTTGAAGAATCTTGGGTTAAGAGTAAGGTAAAGAAAGGAAAGGATAAAGGAAGATAGATTAGGGAAATTATATGGATAAAGAGAGGTGGAAAGAATAATGAGATCTTCGGAAGGAATCAAGCCTAAAGCTTCTTCTTTTTGCTAACCTGTGAACACAAAAAACATTAGGATAACAATTATACATTTAATATCTAACCAATTCAATTAATTAAACTCACATACATAAATACTTAATATATATACCTAGTAAATCATAAACATTTAAGTCATAAATATTCGCATGCACACACATACAAATTTATACATACATAAATATTTATACTTATATTTAAACAAATATAAGGACATATATAATCACATACAAATATATAAACATATATATTTATACTCCATATGAGAAGTGAGAATTAATAGTAGATTTTACCTCATTAAATCATAAGTACCAAAGTGATGAAGTTGATGCTACTCTTTTCCACTAGTAGAATCGCTTTTCTTAGTTGTGTGCTCTTGAAGTTGATCAAGTAGCTCTCCTTCCTTGAAACTCCTTCAATGGCTTTTCTTGTCCTCCTTGAATGTCTTTGTATGTCAAAATGATTCAATACCATTGATGGGAGAATATACAAATTCCCTATGCATGCTTGAAATACACTACAACATATTAGGGGTATATCAAGGCTTCTATTGGGGCAAATGCACAAGCTTCATATTTCCCAATGCCAATGTAAGCTTTAGCATATGCATCGGTACCAAATTGCTCATATAAGCGTCAGTATATGTGTCAGGATAAGTGCCAGTTTTATGCCACGGTATAGGCACAGTCATGACATAAGCACCGGTATAGGCGTCGGTATAAGTGTGGGTAATCGCTTGGGCATAAGCACTCGAATGAGTGTCTGTATGCACTTGGGCATATCGACACCCATATCGGCACATATACTGATGACCATATCTGTGAAATCGTTTTTGGGCAGAGTGTTGTCTCTTGCTACAACAACATTATCATGCTATTGCGTAGCAAAAGTGAATGCACTCTGCCCAAAAAAAATGAGTACATGGGATATGTACTCTATTGGCAACCAAAACATGATTTGATAAAGTGAAACATCCTAACACAAAAGAGATGAGAAAAATGACCCATGAACCATGTACAAAAGGGATATATATAGTATAAATCTACCAGATATAAAAGTGTCGCAAACTAGTGCCATATATGAGTCAAATACAAAATGTGGAAAAGCACTACCATATAGGAACAGAATAAAAAATTCTGGTGCACCACTACCATATATGAGACAAATACAAAATTGTGGCACACCAGTGCCATACACATGCCCATATTTGCAGTCGTGCAACAAAGAACATTCATGAAATGAGACAAATTGACATGATATTTACAAACAAAAAATAAAAAATCCAAACCAAGTTTATAAACTCACTTCATTATAGATGCTCCAATGAAATGATCGGACCGCATCCCTCCAAGTCCTCCAACACTACAACCAATCCATGACAATATCCATACGCATCCTCGGTTGGTGTTAGAGGATGATCCACTCCTAACTGTTGCAACAAGTATGCAAAGTGTTACATGAACATACATGACACGCTTAACACAAAAAAATTCAATAATCAAAATGATACTTACAAACTTGTGATGCATAGTGTCATATCCGCCACACATCTAACCGTAGTTTGATGTATGGCTACCACATCTCACTAGTGGTGATAATGATGAGGAGTCTACTACTGCTCATCACGAATCATATCCCACTCCTCAGCATCTAACCATACAAACTTTGGTAAGCCTACTATGAAAGCATCACGAGCCTCAGATTGTCGATGGGACATAACCTCACATGCCCTTTGTTGAATCCACTCTGAGCTGACAATAGGATTGCCATAAGTTTTATTATCTTTATCCTCTTTACTCCACTTTGACATGATAGAGTGTCCAAGCTATATGAAGTAAAGCTCTCGTATGCACTGACACATGGCCTTTTTGCTCCCATCCATCATTAGAGCTCTATCATGTATACTATACACCTTGGATTGATCATGGTCATGAGCACCTCAAGTTGTACATACTGTACCACGTGGCATACCCACATCTAAGGTACTCACTCTCACAGTAGAAGTGGGAGACACAATGTCCATGGATAAGACTTTGGTTGTGATAAAGATGGCGTACATATACATAAGTCGCACCATACCAAGATACTTCTTTCGATGATGACAATGATGATGATGATTATAATAACTACTTAGATATAATAAATTAAGAGATAGAAAGTTTCAAAGGACTAAAGAAGGTAGAAGAAGTATGTCAAAAGACAAAGTTTTTATGCTACGTTCAGAGGAAATCTTTGGGGCTCGAGGAAGTCACCTAAAAATGCACTTTCGTTCATATAGTTAGCATATTTAGTTTTAGACATGTCCATTTCGTAAACTATGTGACTCCACTATTCCCCCTATATATATATATATATATATATATATATATATATATATATATATAATATATATATATATATAATATATATATATATATATATATATATATATATATATATATATATATATATATAATATATATATATGTATATATATATCGCACGTGAACCTTCATCGTTGGAAATTTTATTTTTCTGATTTTTTATTTAGGGATTCAAATCAACTATGATAGAAAATTTTTGCCCTCATATCGGTCCGTCTCAATTGGAAAAAAGAAGATTCCTCTTTTTCTTTTGTGAGGTTAACATGAACTTTGCGTCTGTAGCTTTGATGATGGATCCAGAGTGCTACCTCTTTAAAGTTTTCTTTATCTTATGAGAGCTGAAATTCAAATATCTGCAGGTATGCTGAAAGTTGGGTCCTATAAGCTCTCTTTTATAACTAGTGAAACTCAAATAGATCTTCCTCTGAGTTTCCGGTCGTCATAGTAACTTGAAATATTTCCTATGTTTTTCTTGATTCATTTCAGTCCTTAATGTAGCTCTAGAAAGTGATAGGTCTTCTAGAGCGACTTCTTCTGCGAGGCAAGTGCAAATACGTCCATAAGTCTAAGAACTTAACTGAGGTTTATTTAAGATTATAGGTACTTAAACTTCAATTCTAAGATTATATAAGGTAGCTTCAATCACACTCTCAGATTCTATATATATATATGTAATATATATTATATATTATATATATATATATATATATATATATATATATATATTGTGACAAGGTAAACATTTTGTTCAGAAAGAAATGATATCTCTATCACGTTGTTTAGATTTCTCATGTGTGAATTCATGCCGTTCAGTAGAACCAGACAAAGAAATTAGAAAGAAATTCAATACACGGTTGGAGTGCTTTATTAGCCTTTGCATGCATCCATGAATGATAAATTGGCTTTTATAAAGATCGTCTGTACATATTTAAGTCGCACCATAGAAAAGTTACTTTTTTCGATGATGATGGTGATGATGATGATGATTATTATTATTATTATTAAAAATTGAAATATAATAATAATAATTATTATTATTATTTAACCACTGCATATCGAGAGAGAAAAAGTGCTCGAGTAGAAAAGAATGTAGAAGAAATATATCAAGAGATGTATTTATGCTAGGCTGACAGGTAATCATTTGGGTGTAACGAAGTCACCCTAAAAATGCACTTTTGTCCATACAGGTAGCGTAGAGAAGATTGGACATGGTCCATTTCTTAAACGATGCGCCTCAAAAGTATTCTGAAGTAATCATCCAAGAGAGCAAATGGATCCTCATGGTTGAGCCTGTTGTTTATCCTTTAAGTTTTTATTTAGGCATTGAAATAGGCTATGATACAGAGTTTTTTCCTTGATATGCTCTCCCTTCATTATCAATAAGAGAATTTCGCTTAGCTTTTGTGAGATAAAGTTGAACTATGTATATGTGAACTTGGTGAGGGATCCAGAATGCTACATCTTGTAACTTCTCTATACTTTATGAGAGATTGAATTAAAATTTCCCTAGGTATCTTTAAAGTTGGATCCGATATTCTATCTCTTTTAGTTAGTGCAATCCAAATGTATCTTCTCCTGACCTTTGCGTCCTTAGGATAGCTTTAAACCTTCGTACTCATTTTCGTTAATTTGAAGACTTAATGTAGCTTTGGAAAGCTATAGACCTGCAGCTAGCACTACTTCTTCTCAGAGAAAAGTGCAAAAGAGATGCATAAGTCTAGGAACTTAATTTGAGATTTCCTTAGGATTCTAGGTACTTAGAACTTAATTGTTAAAAGATTCTAAAGCACATTATAGCATTTCAATCACATTATCTTTGAAAAGTAAGGAGTTCTTCCAGAGAAGCTACTAGAGTAGGGTCGCCCTAGCTATACACAGAGACCGAGCTTGTATATTTGGTACAAATCTATGATCATCTGGAAATGATGCACACGTAAAATTTGTGAAATAAATTATATGCTATGAACATGTAAAATTGAAACGAATTGTATGATGAGCAGGAGGAATATAATACTACATGAGTTAGGTAAAGGAAGAGGTAAAAACTTTATATCAGCTTGAACATAGACATCTGCGTAACTACTTGATTATGTAGTTAACTATAATACTACATGAGTAAGATAAAGGAGCAAGTAAAAACTATGTATCAGTTTGAACATAGACATCTGCTAAACTACTTGATCATGTAGAACTATGCCTGTTAAAGGGGACATGTACAACCGAGTTCGGTGCTAGCTTAAGTTAGCGGTCTACTTCCTCGAGGCTAAACATATATAACGGAAACCGATGCAAGTGGTCATAGGATCTTCCAGTGGCGTTGCTTTCATTTTAAATACCAATGTAGTGGTTAATCCCCGAATTTAAGATCTAACTTTTGGTTTTCCGCTAGCTAATCCATTGCAGCCTTTTTGGTATGACATTCTGGTTGTTGCGACACTTGATCTTTAGGCTCGCTATCATTGGATTATGTTGACATTTTAAGACTTTTCGTTAGAGGTTGGATATCGGTTTGGCTTCCACAAATAATAGTTTGACCCATGAACAAGTACAAGTTTATTCTACTGTCCATCTCTTGTCTAGGTATATAAGGGATTCTTTTAGATAGGAGAGACGTAAATAAGAACTTGGTGATCGGCCATGGGGATGAAGAGAGATTAATTATGTTTCATTAAAAAAACCAAATTATTTGTTGTTGCGCGTAATAGTCTAGTTATTAGTAAGACCGAAAAAGGCGTTTTCTATCATTGCTTTCTTTCTTCTTTTTTTCCATTCTCAACCGCCTCAGCTGAATTCTCATATTTCCAGTTTACCGATGGAACAGCTGCTTCGAAGTCTCATAGTCACATCTTTATTTGTGCTCCGCTGTTCCATCGGTAAACTGGAAATATGAGAATTCAGCTACCTCAACTGAAATTGGTACCTACCTTTTTGGAGGTATACTTGGGGGTAGTTTTGTCGCAGTACTTGTTTGTTGTATGGACAATCTTGTGCTCTATGACTCATGTACCACCTTTCAATTATGTAGTATTGGCCACTAGGGTTCGCGTCTAATTTTAGGATTGCATCCAAAAGGTATACCTCAAGTGTTTCGCGTCTAATGATAGGCATAAGAAGAGTCAGTCCCGTGACACAGATGAAGAGTTCACAAAGGAATTATGTAAACTTCTATTCCACAGCTGGTTCCACGGCTCATCGGGACATCCCTTTGGTCGCACTCGCCCTTTCTTGCTTTCGTGTGTGGATTGATATTCGCGTTTAATGATATAAATAAGAAGACTAGGTCTCGTGATACAGATGAAGAACAGTTCAGAAAGAGATTATGATCTCTTCTATTTCGATTCCTTCTATTTCGACACTGCATGATTGCGCACATTTTATAATATGTTCCGGAACTTGACATTCGACATGTAGAAGTCCTGTAGAGTCATAGCAGAGACCAGCGAGCGTTGGACACACGCTTGCGCAAGGCGAGCGCATGAATGTCTGTTGGGTACACAGAACAGCAGCCACAAACGACTCAGGGCAATATTTTAATCTCTACAATATTTTAGATCATTTTAATCGGAATTGTTTTAGGTAGGTACCAATTTTAGGATTCTCATATAGTCACACCTCAACTGTCTTCTGGGATGCAATCGGAAGCGAAACACTTGAGAAAATCTGAAAGGAAAGATGAGCTCTCAACTTTGGCGATTTCTTTGAGTGGTCCATATAGAAGTCGTAATGGCAACAAAATGGATTTAAGAACAAGCCTTATTAAAAAATAAGTTGTTTTAGTTATAATACACAAAAACCTCGAAACTAAATGTATCGTTCATGAAGGCCTGAATGAGGGTCTTTTGCAGTCGTCCCTACCTCTTCTGTGCTTTTGCTCCTTTTAATAGTTTACAGTCTTTTTGGTAGAAAAAATGCGACAAACTAGAAAATAAATGCATCTTTATAAAGAGATATGATAGAACGTTTCATATAGAACATCAACTGAATGATTGACTGAAAGATGATCCGGTGTTCTTCACTATATTTTAATCTCTACAATATGTTAGATCATTTTTATTCTTCACTATATTTTAATCTCTACAATATGTTAGATCATTTTTAGGGTTTTTTTTTTTTTTGAAAATGGAGGTTAAGCAAGTGCCTACTCTCAAAACACTCCAGCTCGATAGAAGACGTAGCTGAGAAAGTGGCCCAAAAACTGGGAGTTTCTAGTAAACAGATGCCCAGGTTTACGACCAACAAATGTTGTTACACCTATGGTGGTAATCATATGGCTAATGTGTGTCCCAATGTAACAGAACCACAAGTGAACCCTAGTGGCCAATACTACATAATTGAAAGGTGGTACATGAGTCATAGAGCACAAGATTGTCCATACAACAAACAAGTAGTGCGACAAAACTACCCCCAAGTATACCTCCAAAAAGGTAGGTACCAATTTTAGTACAATGCCATGCCTCATTACTACGGACCGCCGCACAACCACCCCTATGAGACTCAATAGAGACCACAACCCGTTTTAGCTCAGTAGCCACCTCCTCCAGCCAATGTAATCTCAGTCAAATATAGAGATGTCAAAGAAAAACCTGAGTAGAGCGTTAGTCCCTTCTTCACCCCTTCTCACTGAAAGTGATCCCAATTCAAACAATTTTGACTCCACCCATGTAGATAGTCGACCAAGATACTACACTTGGAAACATATCAATACAATAGTCCACCATTGGAATCCAATTGGGAGCCCGACCATGCCAATGTCATGTACACTAAACCTAACCCAAGGCCCCAACTAAGAGAGCCAAGACCACAGGGCCCTAAAGGACCATGCTTTAGGTGCCATGGATATCACTTCATCAAGGAAAGCCCACATCCTCCAATAGCATGACAATCACAATATTACAACGTTCAAAGCTTTTGTGTAGAATGTGGTATAGAACATGTTATAAAAGAGTTCTCAAAAAACCCTAAGAATGCCTCAAAAGTGACACCCATCAATGTGATACGCATTGTGCACACCTCAGACGGACTCACACCTACGTATGCACCTATCCAAGCTATAACAAGAGCCCAATCAGTATTACAAAACCAACAACCTAATCCAGATAAGGTAGTAGAGACTAATGAAGTTAGAGAGCCTAGTGGTAGAAAGATGAAATCTTGGAAGGACTCACGAGAGAGAATCTTAAGGATATGGATTAAGAAAATAAATGAATTGGAAGGAAGCCTAAAGGAAACCATACCCAAAATCTTAGAATTAACTTCACATGAATCGAACCACGAAACCACTAACCAAAACTTAGCATCAATTTTAACTGAACCCATACCTGAAAATCTAGACATGATGTTTCGAGCATGCCAAGAAAGGTTAAGAGAAGGACCTCAAGTAGCTGAATTGAGTAAGAGCTATCCACGATCAGACTTAGAAATTAAGAGAATGAAGCTTTGAATTACGATGGTAGAATTAGCCCAAACCATGTTTGAAGCCTCTCGACATATTAATTGGAGTAATAAAGCAAAAGTATATTTACACTTTCAAGGACTATTGGAGAGGATATAATCCTTGATTACTAGCAATGAGAAGAAGAATCTTAGGAAGGACCCTATTGTCCTAGAGACACAGCAAGGTAATGTAGCACCCTTGTCTCAAGTGCCAAATACCAAGGTTGAAGACAATTTGTACTCCATACATAAGTACTCACATGAATTTCTAAGAGAAATCCAAGAGGAAAAGTGGAGAGGAGAGCAAGAAACCAATCCTCCTATCTAAGAGATAGATGACTTGTAGGAACAATTCCCCCAAGACATACCATCCATATATGATGATGTAGAGGAAGAGCAGCTTAGTGAAGAAATAGAGTTTTAACCTAATTCCTTACAGGATTAACCCTAGTTCACAAGACCTTGGGAAGACATGTCTATCAGTATGAGAGGTCCCACCATAATAGTGAAAAATGAAGAATCACTAATCCCTAGAAACACAGAAGTGATCAAGAATGCTAAAGTGTAGTGCCATCTCACTTTAGAAGAATTGTTGAAAATTAAGCTAGAGTTGTGAAAGCATGTAGCAAATCAATTCTAGTGGCCGCTTCCACTCGCTCTTAGGAAGCTTCACACAAGAAGGTACCATCCGTGGAAAGAATTGGAGATGTAAGCAAGGGAGAGGAAGGTAATACCTACCTTCTAATAACCCACCAATGCTACATGACAAAAGCCATCATAGATTCAGGTGTCCGAGTAGCAATCGATACCATTGCTTTATGGAAACATTGGGGTAAATCAACCTTAAGACCCACCAGGATGAAGCTACAAATGGTTGATGGACATATAGAAATGCCATGCACGATATTATATGTGCCAATAGTAACCAAGAATTTAATCAGTGTTGGATAGATTGTTGAGAAGGGTTTATAGGTCAGATTCACAACGCATGGAGCATAATGGGAGGATCCTTGAAAATGCTTCAAGAAGATTGAAAAAGGTGAGAAATCTGGTATCTTTTTCCCTTTGAAGTTGAAGATACAATTAATATTGCTCTCTTCAATTATAAGGACCAAACCCTATCTGAGTTTGAGATATGGCATAAGAGACTACGACATATAGGTGAAAGGACATTGAAGAAAATATGCAAGGATGAGAGTGTGCTTGACATCCAAAATGTATCCAAGCAACATATAATTTAAAATGTGGAGCATGCCAATTTGGCAAGTCACGTAGGCAACCATTTAACGAAAGAGGATACATGTATGAAGACTACTTAGAGCTTATACATAGAGATGTCTAGGGTCCTAGCAAAAAGCCATCAATTTAAGGGTCAAGGTATTATGTTTTATTCATAGATGACTATAGTAGGTGGATAATACTTTATTTTTATGAAGCATAAAGATGAATTCTTCACTTTTTTTAAGAATTATTTTGCATTGGTTGAGAATCAAACAGGCAAAAGTATGAAGAGGCTCAGAATCTGATGGAGGTGGGGAGTATTTCCCACATGATTTTGACTCATTCTTACAAGAAAAACGTATAAAGAGAGAAAGTACAATAAGGTACATGCTTGAACTGAATGGAGTGGCAGAGAGAAGAAATAGATTAATATTAGAGGCTTCAAAATCAATGTTGAATGAGAAAAAAACTCCCTAATTATCTATGGGTAGAGGTGGTTTCCATAGCTACTTACCTAATCAATAGGCTTGCATCCAAGTCCCTAGATCGGATGACATCTTATGAGGCATGAATGACAGGAGACCTTCTTCAGATCACTCTAAAATATTTGGGTGCAATACTTATGGACATATACCCTTACAGATTAGGGGAAAGCTTGATCCAAAAGCTGAAAGATGCTTAGCTATGATCACAATCAGAAAGGATATAGGTTATATAGTCCCACCAAGAAAGGATTTAAAGTTAGTAGGGATGTGGTATTTGATGAAAATAACTCTTTGTTTGAGGATGGTTGCAAGACAATAAAAGTATCGCATTATTTGGAAAATCATTTTCCAAATCTGACCAAAGAAGAATCACCTACAAGAGAGGATCTCAACTCAAAAGATGAAGAACAAATTGAATTTGAAGAATTCAAAGCTTGGAAGTCCAAGGGAAAAGTAAAGTTCACAAAGTTGGAAGACATTCCAGAGCCATCCAGTCAAGCACTTAGAAGATGTCTAAGGGAAACCAAGAAACCTATAAGGTATGGCTATGACACATCACTAGTCACCAAGCATTCTATATACATGGTTATAGCTTCTATGTCAGAGGAACCATCCTCATTTGAAGTAGCCAACAAGGAAGAAAAGTGAAGAGAAGCTATGCAGGGGGAAATTGAAGCACTTCAAGAAAATAGCACTTGGGATTTGGCTCCCAAAAAACCATTCATGAAGTTAATAGGATCTAGGTGTATTTATGAAGTGAAAAAGAATTCATATGGCACAATAAATAGGTATAAAAAAAGGCTAGTAACAAAGGGGTTTGCTCAAACCCATGGGGTAGATTATGAGGAAACCTTGTGACCTGTAGCCAAGATTCCAACCATGAGAGTTTTAGTAGGTATTGCTGCTTCAAAGAATTGGAACTTGTACCAATTAGATGTTAAAAGTGCATTTCTTAATGGGTGGATCTCTAAAGAGGTCTACATGGCTCAACCACCAGGATATGAAGACAAAGACAAACTTGATTATGTCTGTAAATTAAGGAAGGCACTATATGGGTTAAAGCAAGCTCTTAGAGCTTGGAACCATAGGCTGTTCACATACTTGCAGGACCAAGGTTTTGTTGTAAGCAAGGCAGACTCTCCATTGTTCATTAAGAAGAATAATTGAGAGGTTATTTATCTATCTATTTATCTGGATGAGATTATCATTACAGGAAATGATGCCAATGGCATGAAGAAGATTAAAACCTAGATGAAGGAGGAGTTAAAGATCAAAGATCTTGGGTTGCTTACATATTTGCTTGGTTTAGAAATTTTCTATACAAATTCGTGTATTTTCATTACTCAAAGAAACTGCATCCATTATATGCTAGTTAAGTTGAACATGGAAAATGCAAAAACTGTAGGTACACCCATGGAACTGAATCACAAACTTAGTGATGATGAAGGAGAACTGCTTGAGGACATTAGAGATTATCAAAGTCTTGTTGGGAGTCTCAATTATGCAACTCTAACAAGAGTGTATATATGCTATGGGGTGAGTACATTGAGTCAATTCATGCATACACCAAGAAGACCTCACATGGAAGTTGCCAAAACGAACTTAAAGTACCTAAAGGATACCATTAATGAATGACTATTTTATCCACTTACATCTGACTTAGATATCAAGCTATACTCTGATGCAAATTGGCCTAGCTCAAAAGATGGTAGGAGAAGCACCTCTAGATACTTATCTTTTGCAGGGTCTAACTTAATCTCATGGTCATCAAAGAAACAACCAACTCTGGCATTGTCCTCAAATGAAGCTAAATATAGGGGTATAGCGAATGCAACACAAGAGGCAATGTGGTTAAGGCTACTGTACTTAGACTTGGGGCTACATACATATGCTCCAATGATCTTTAGAGATAATACTAGCTCACCACAGTTGGTTGCTAGTCTTGTATATCATGCAAGGACTAAGCACATTGAAGAGCAATATCATTATGTGAGAGAGAAGCTATTTATCAAGGACATAGAATTGTCCTATGTATCAACAAACTTGCAATGTGCATATATTCTAACTAAATCTTTGGATGGAACTAAACTAAATAAGTTTCAAGATGATGATTGGATTGTAGGAGATAAGAAAGTTGAAGCACAAGAATGTTATACTTGATGGGGATCTATTGGTGCACTTACTCCAAGCCTAAATGCTTGATCACTTATCCAAAAGTTCATATGTTCTTTCATGTATTAGCACATGAATGATCTCTTGTAAAAGATTGATTTTACTCCTTGTAAAAATGAAGCATTTCCAATCATGGACTCATAGGAGAGTCCAACCACAAATTATTTGGTGAGGATTTATAGAAAAGCAAGTCCTAAAACTTTGGAGCACTTTTGGGTAAGGATCCAGATATCCAAACTTGAATCTTGGCTGCAACTTTAGCTATAAAAGTAGACTTCAGAAGTCACATAGATAAGCCCTATTTGGAGAGACATTTAGAGGGATCTCAAGTGGATATTGAGCTCACACTATAGCTCTACCATTTTCCTCATTTTATGCAATCATTCATTGCCAATGTCAATGCAATTTATGTGCATTAATACATATAATCGTCTCATGTGTCATCTCCTCTACTCTATCATATACTACGCAGAATAGTGAGCTTCTCTTATCTATTTCTTAGGGTGTACTTGATCCCTTTTAGAGCTTTAAGTTGGTATAGATTCACTAGATAATTTATTTTCATGCTAAAAAGTTTCATTTTAATTGATCCAACAATTCTTGAGTTAGATGCAAAACATCACCCTCTAGTCTGCATACTAGTACCTCTCGAAAATGTTGGGATAGACATCTGATTTGGTAAGCATCATTCTATGAGCATAGTTGATTATTTCAAGTGAGATAACTTGTGAGAGGTAGCTATCACAATCAAATAGATATTCCCAAAAGGATTGTGTCCATTTCTTACTAGGGAAGGAGTACTATTCATTTTCTTGAGCAGGTGTGGTGACCAAAATAGCAAATTTTGGTTCATAGTGAAAAGTTTAAGTTATCTGTTTTGATCCAATGATTTGAGGATCATCTTCGAAAGTACTTGGCTGATCATTTGGGCTTCTTGGAAATCTCAAGAGGTCTACCTTACACTTCTCCTCCAACATTGGTTATCCCCTGAGCAAGGAACTTCTCATTCCTCCAGGCATGTACATCTCTAGAATATAACAATTTGGAGAAATGTGAGAGTCAAAAAAATATGTGGCATTGCCATATGGTCGAAAAGATGATGTAGTGGGGGGAAAGCTATTGGAAAAAAAAGGAGCAAGCATAGAGGATAATTTCTTTTACTTGGATATTGAGAAAGTGATTCAATACTTAGATCATGTTGAAGCCATGAGTTCTTATACATTGGAGGAGAAAGGACGCATCCAAAGACACTCAACAAAGGTCGAAGATCAAGAAGTAACCTTAACTACTTATCTTGCAGGGTCCTTAGCAACCACCTAGTACATTGTAGTGTTACTCATGCAAGTACATGTGAAGTATTATGTGCTTCTCCTTTGAGGATCGGCTAGGAAAACATTTATTTGCAGAACCCGTAGTATAATTACTGCTGCGATTCAGTTTTTCAAATACTTTTTCAAGGTGAAAAACTCATAAATAATTTCAACTAAAGAAATAGTAGCATCAGTTTTCAGCCCACACTCATTTGGTACTTTTCCGAAGAAAACAATCACAAAAGAGTCAACAATAAATAGATATACCTCGAAGAATTATCATCTCATTAATGTGTTGTAGCATTGAACATTAGCACAAGCACAACTATTCAAAACACCAATCATTATTGTTTACATGTACCATGCAAGACTATGAATATCGCCACGATTGTGAATAAGACGAGAAGAGCATCAGAAAAGTATATGGACTCCCTCTCTTTGTCTCTCTCTCTCTTCTCTTAAGTGTTTCTCTCTCTCTCTCTCTCACGTTTTACAATGACGTTGCAAATTATCCCTTGAGCGCTCAATGATTACTTTTTGTGCCGAACCCCCATGACTTGAACGTAACGTGTATTGTAGAGTGCCAAGGCATGGCGAAACAGATGACAGACCAACACACAACACAAATCTGCACCTTATTCATCTAGGTTTGGCAAAAATACATACAATTAGGAATGAGGGTTTAACAGCTAGCCGTCTATTTTTGTATATATATAATTATTCAAAATTAATTTTTCCCCTTATTTTTATTTGAATTTGTCACTGGGTTGATTTTCACTCTTGAATTTTCCGCTGCTTGAGCTCCATAGAACATTGCTTTATTTCTCCTTCTTTATTCTACAACTTATAGCTGTTCCTTTTAATACAGCCTTATTGAATTAAGTTTCGTTCCCAGTCTATCATCTTCATTCAGTGAGCACAATGTAAGATCGGTTAAAAATAGAATCAAGAGTTTAAAGTAATGTAGTTCGCGTGGACACTTGATGTATAGTTTTTGCACACCATGGAATAAATGGGAGAAAGCACTTGGAGCTTTGTAACTTGTGCAAGAAATGGTTAGAAACGTAGTCTCATGAATTCCTCTTATAAAGTTATATTTTGTCACTAATAGCCGAAAACAGGTACTAAAAGATATATGGCTTAAATAAGTACAAGTAATAAAATACGATTTCTTGCAATGAATTGAGATCAAATCTTACATAAACAAGAGCAGAGTGCACTAAGGATTCAAGAGCTCATCATTTGTGTATGTCAAGTTTAGCTTACGGAATGTACGCTTCTACATCCTGCGTTTTTCTGATGTTGAGTTCTCTTCCAGCTCTGAATTGATCCAAAGATTGCATGGATCTTTGTGACATGATCTTTCCTTCAAAACAGTTTTCTGGATTCATGTGTACACAATGTTTATGCGTTTTGTTTACAATCCTTGTACCTCCTCGGTGTTCGCGCATCCATAGTTAGCCCAGCATGCCATGTGAAATCCGCAACTTTATTAGAAGTGTTATGCGGACCCGTGAAAGATCACGTGATTACTGAGTTGGCCCTTTGAGTTAGAAGTGAAAGCTACAGTTTTTTCCCATCTCCATTCTCAATCAAACATTTCAAACGTACCCATTTACTTTGCATAGAGCCAATAGAAGAACACAACGGTGAGAGGCCTCGTATCCACTCGAAGCTCTGTCAATCATGTAAGCACGCATTGTTGATTTTTGACGGCTGTATTGCCCATTTTGATCATTTTAGATCTATAAGGTCATAAATTTTATTAGACCTTAAAAAATTACATTAAAAAATGTGAAATACGGGTATCATGTGTAGATAGCCTTGAAAATTCAAGCGCATCGTAGTGTAGTAGACCATCAAAATACAACACTATGCACGTACACAGACGGAAACGAGAGAATTGTCATTGTCCAGGTGCTCGTAGATGTGCAGCTAAACAGACCGAGGTCCGAGCTCCCGTTTTGAAAGCCGTTATTATAACCTCTTACTCACGTGCAATTGTGTACTTCCTTTAAAGGGTGAGTACACAGGATTCCATGTACTGGTAGAAGTGCAGGCAAACCGATGTAGCTCGAGAAGAAGACAATCATGATTCAATCTCATGTACGTTTGTCTGTCCTTTTTAGGATGCCCATGGAAGCGGGTAAGTCTCTCGCATCAATGGTGGTACCCCAAGACCTTTGTCTCTCTTTCGGCGACAAAATAAAAAAGCAGGTTGATGCATCACTACGAAAAACATCCATGATGATCGTACCATGTGGGAATCAATATGAAACACTAGAAAGTTTATGAGCGTCCAACTAGTTTCGCCGCCAATTATGTTAGAAGAATCTTTACTGAGTTTGGAGCATCGATTGCCTAAGTGTGGATAATCGCCTAGAGGAGAACACCCAGAAAAACAAATTTGGTCTTTGACACTGTCGCCTATATAATCAATTGATCAAATTTATATTGGAGGTGAAACAAAATTTAACAATAAATTAGAGACGGGTGAACAAAAAAAATTAAAATAAACAGATGGATAGATTAGCTTTACGAACAAGGAGATTGCATGCTCATTTCTAATTCTGTGGCAATAGACTAGAAAGAAATGAGTTATCTCAAGATAGCATACGAATTGGAAAATCTTTTTGATTTGTTTTGGATCTCTAGGAACCGAAAAAATCCTCATGATATGTACAATCATCTTCTTTCTACATGATATTGTTCCAATATCTCTAGCCTTGATATTGTGCCTTGAGAAATGTACGTTATTAAAATTTATCTCCTCCTTTGTATAAAGTTTGTATCTCTACTCAATGGAATCACCACACTATAGCAACGTGCGCATAATCAACAGATCATATCAGAGCAAGGATGAAAAGAGTTTCGGGAGATCCATCTTATTACTGAATGGTTTCTATCAACATGAGAGATGGATTTCCTTCATCCATAGAAAAATTGGATCCTACTTATCTTCAAGGAAGAAACCTCTATGGTTACATATCTAGAGATGAGATGATGCCAATCCTCAAAAGCAAAGTACAAGCAACTCAAGAAGAACAAGAGAGGTTTACCACATGGTGCTTAAAGGATGCTCTAGAGAGGCCATATATTCTTAACATAATCTCTGAGTTTTTATCTCCACACATCAGGAGTTGCAAGGCTTCTCAAGAGACTTGGAATGCTCTTGAAGAATTCTTCTCCTCAAGTACCAAGGCAAGGAAGAATCCACTATGGATGGATTTCACCACGCTCAAGAAGATGCACAAGCAAAGAGTGACTCATTTTGTCACCAAATTGAAGGACATAAAATATGAACTTGGAAGCTTTGGAGAAGTGATTGATTAAGAGTAGATACTAAGGCAAATGATCAATGGAATAAAGGCAAATGACAAATGGGAAGCATTCACCACAGCCATGAACCTCTACCTGGACATGTAGGTTCCAGATTTCAACGCCCTTACGAGACAATTGTTCACATGTGAGGCAAAACTTATGAAGAATGGAGACAACTTAAAAGGTAATCAATCCTCTAATGTATATACAGATAAGAATAAAAATAGAGATAACAAAGTAAAAGGTAAAAAGTCTGATGATGAAGGTAGTACCTCTCAAGAGAACTTTGCAGCTAGAGGTAGAGCCTCAAGAGGAAGAGGGAGATGAGGAAGACAAGGCTAGGGGAGATCTCAAAGCTCTTCTCCATGTGCAATATGTGGCCTAATTAATCACATTATTAAGAAGTTTTTCAAGAATCCTAGAAATCAAAGAGGTAGACGTTAGAATAGAGGAGGCTATGGAAGCTCAAGAGGTAGATTCAACACCAACACTCGTTAAAAAACAACTCACACAACAACAATAATTATCAAGTAGGATACAAAGGAAGGAGAGACTGCAAAAACTATGCAAATGATCAAACTCAAGAGGATTCGTTACTTCTGATGAATATGACCATGAAGCAAGGTAAAGTAGATGAATATGTATTCTATATAGGCTGAGGTTGCTCAAATCATGTAGTAGGGAATGTAGCTCTACTCTTAAACTTGGAGGATCCAAGGAATATTTATGAAGTCCAACCAAGAGATTACACAATGCATCCAGTAGAGAAGATAGGAAATGTGAAGACTTCAGATGGTAACATGAACCTATTGAGAAAGGTATTGTATGTGCCAACTATCACGAAAAACCTCATAAGTGTAGATGAGATTGTTGACAAAGGATTGCACCTCAGATTCACAGAAAATGGAGCACTTTTTGAGGATCCACATGAGGGATCCAAGAGGATAGAAAAAGGAGAAAATTTTGGTAGACCTTTTACTTTTGAGCTTCAAGGTACTACAAACATTGCATTGTTCAATTATGGTAGCCTAATCTTATCAAAATTGGAAATTTGGTAGAAAACGTTAGCTCATATAGCTAAAAGGGCTCTAAAGCAAATTTGGATGGATCATAGTGTCTTTGTTCTACCAAAGTTCTCCAAAAAACACATGATTTACAAATGCTGTACTTGTCAATTTGGCAAGTCTCACAGAATACCCTTCACAAAAAAGGTATACATTCATGGAGACCTATTGGAGCTAGTCCATACAGATTTATTGGGGGCCAAGCAAAGAGCCATCAATCTCTAGATCTAGGTATTATGTGTCCAAGCAATATCTAGCACTTGTAGTAAATCAAATAGGTAAGAGTTTGAAGAGGCTAAGATCAAATGGGGGGGGGGGGGATATTTCTCCCATGCTTTTATTCTTATCTAGAAGAGAGAGGACTCAAAAGAGAAATTACAACCAGATATACTCGAGAGGAAAATAGAGTGGCAAAGAAAATAAATAGAACCATTTGGAGGCTGCAAGATCAATGCTAAATGAGAAGAAGTTGCTCAATTACATATGGGAAGATGTTGAATCCTCAACCACCTATATGATCAATAGACGACCATCAAAAGCATTAGATGGGATGACACCATATGAAGCATGGAATGGATAAAGACATAGCCTTGACCATTGCAAGATTTTTGGGTACATAGCATATGCACACATCCATTCACAAATTAGAGGCAAACTAGATCAAATGTAGAAAAAGTGCATCTTTATTGAAGTATGAACTTAATAAAAAAGGTTATAGGCTATATAATCCAAGCAATAAAGGTTTCATTCTAAGTACAGATGTTGTTTTTATGAAAACAAATCTTGGTTTGAGGATGATTGCACAAAAATCAAACTTCCCCATGAGCTAGAGGAAAACTTTCCAACATTTTCAAAGAGGAATCAACATACATATGAAGACTCAAGTGATTTTGAATAAGACTAGAGGACTCCAAGAAGGGAAATAAACTCTTCGAGCTCCAAAGACAAACCCAATGTGCAAGAGATGAGAGATGGGGTAGAATCCTCTCAACAAAATATAAGGAGGTCTTTTAGAGAGAAGAGGAAGCTAGATAGCTATGGTAATGACACCTCTTTGGTTACTATGCATTAAGTTTACATAGTTTAGGAAACAAACTTCGAAGAACCATCTACATATAAAGAGTCCAAGAAGAAGCAAAAATGGAGAGATACCATGGAACAAGAGATAGAAACTCTACAAGAGAATCAAACTTGAGAATTGGTTCCTCAGAAACCATCTATGAACGTGATTGGCTCAAGGTGGATTTACAAGGTAAAGAAGAATTTCCATGGCTCAATTAAGAGGTAGAAATCTAGGCTTGTAGCCAGAGGGTTTGGTCAAACCCAAGGTACTGATTATAAGGAGACATTCTCACCTATGGAAAAAATGGCCATAGTTAGAGTACTTATGAGTGTAGATGCTTATATATATAGGTAGTGATATGTGTTAACACACTAGAAATGCCAAGGCACTTTTTCCCCTCTTTAGTAGGTTTTTTACCTCTGATTGTATATATGCCTATAACCATAACCGGTTACTTATCTTTATACATTCTAGTGCTAATACATTCAGTATAGTGTGTTGTGCTCCAAGCTTCTTCTTCTTCTTCCATGTGCTCTTTGCATGCTTCTACAGACCTCAAACTCCAACAATTGGTATCACAGCAGGTTGCCGCTTCATCTAGGGGATCATGGACACCCCTCTCGTCATAGTCTCAAAATCCCAAGAAATTTGGTGAGCATACAGAGGGTGCCAAAATCATGATCTGAGCTCTTTTTGGCTTCTCAATGCACTATCGTAGTGCTTATGCAGCCAATTTCATCTTTTCTATACAGGTTATCGGTTCACAAATATAAGTGCCTCGAAGTCTACTACAAGTTTAGCATAACTCCTCAAGGTAGTTCTCTTCAAGTTTTTCAGATACAATCATTTTTCTGCATCAAGGTATTTTAGTCAATGGCCATGGCTAAAAGCAGTGATGCAAGAAATTGCAGCTCATTCAGAGTGATGCTTGTGGTCCAATGCAGACACTCTCTTTTGGAAACTATCTTTACTTCAAGAGTTTGATTGATGATTTTTCCAGACATGCATGGGTCTATCCATTCAAAGAAAATTCCAAAGTGTTTATGTGCTTCAAGCAGTTTCGGCTTTTGTGGGGATAGTATTTTTCCTATTGAATCTCTAGATCCTTTTGGAAGAATCCACTGAAGTTATCTTAGTTTTCTTGATTCTAGTGGGACTTTACTATGATAGGTGATCATGAAGAAGGCATCAAGGACTTCAAGAAGAGAATTGGGAAGGCTTTGAAGATCCTGAAGACCTAATAAGTTTTCTAGCTGGTATTGAAGTATCATACAAAAATAAGGGAATGTGGCTCATGCAAAGGGAATACCTCTTGGATGTATTGAAGAAGTATGGAATTAAAGGTTTTAAACCATTGAGCAATCCAAGGGAGGTTGATGTGAAATTCAATTCAGTGAAAGGTTATGAATTTTGTAATGCACTCTTATATAGGTCTATAGTCAGATCTTGAAGTTATACCACTATCACAACCGCTAATCTAGCATATAGAGTTGGTGTGATATCTCAATGCATGCCCACACCAAGGGTCCCTCATTTAGCTACAACTAAGAGAGTATTTACATATATTAAAGGTACCCTAAATGTTGGCCTTTTCTATCCTTTTGAATATGATCTGCAAGTGAAAGAATATAGATATGCTCGTTGGGTTGGATCTAGAGAAGATAGGGCATGTACAAGTGGATATTTAGTGATGCTAGGAAAGAAGGACATTTCATGGATGGCAAAGAAGAAACCTATAGTTTCCCTATCTTCAAGAGAAGCTAAATATATAGCATGATCACAAGCTACATCTGAGCTCATGTGGTTCTAGAAGTTTATGATTGAATTAAATTTGCAAGGTAATTAACTTCCAATCATGTGTGAAAACATGACTAGTGTGTACCTATTTTCCAATCATATGTTCCATGCTATGAGCAAGAATATATAGGTATATTATCACTACATCAAAGAGAAGGTTTCTACTTAGGAGGTTTCCAACACATAAGTACGAAGGATCAATATGCTTACACCTTCACCAAGGCATTAGACTAAACCAAGCTAATGAGGTTCAAAATAGGCATTGGCAGGATGCAGATAGGATGAAGAATGGAAGGTTTAAGCTTGAGAAGGAGTGTTAAAAAGTAAGCTCCAAATTTAAAAGCATATGACCCAAGTAATGACACTTGGAAAAATATGAAGCAAGGAGCCAATCACCAATATTCATGCATTCAAAGTTGAATTTTAGTCCTCCTCATTACTTGCAATCAATCACCTATCACAATTAGGTGTGATGAGCCCCATTTTATAGAAAAGAGCACCATATCATTTAGGGAATATTTTCCAAGTCATATAAACACATCATGGTCTTCCAATTGAGATGATCCCACATATGCTATCACTTTATGATTTTGAGAAAGCTATTACTTCCCTTGCTTAGGAAGCCATCTACTTGCTTGAGCATTTTCTCCATACTTTGATTATGAAAAATTTACTAACCCAATGTTTCTTAATTATTTAAGGTTCAATCCACATTAAACAAACATGAAGATTCTTCTAGTGAGGATTAGGGAAACATAAGATGCTCCTCAAGTGTGATACAACTTGTCCTTAAATGAGTAAGTAGGGGTAGTCCCTTTCAATGTATCTTCATCCTCACATGTTGAATCTTGATTTGGGTAGTCCTTGAATTTTTCAAATAATGTTTTCAACCATGTTAAAGTAATTTAATGATAAATAGTCTTGACGATACACTTATCTTTACCCCGAATGAAGGAAACTATCTCAAACATTTACAAGTAGCTCGTATTGGATTAAGGAACATGAAATTATAGGGTCAAGGATTAAACTATTAATTATTTGGAACCGAATACATATACTAAATCAACTTAATTTCCATAAATGATCTTAGTTAGGTATAGATACATTCAAGATAATTATGAGTTATATATTTTCAAAATATAGCATCCAAAAATTATAGGGTATTCTAAGGTTATCCCGTACTATAGAGGGTTTGTACATAGTAACTAAAAAGCTTTCTGTTTCACCTATTGAGAAAGTAAAAGGAACATGCCAAAAATTCACCAAGGGAGATAAACGAAAACAAAGCATGGAACAACTCAACATATTTTCAGTTATGATGCGTTTCCCTGAAACAGTGTTCTAAAAAAGAAAACTTTACGTGTACAGATATCGTTACAAATTTTCCAATAGAAAACATGTTAATGAGAGATGATGGAACAACATAAGTGAAAGGAAAAAGATTAGAACTACCTATAAAACAGTATTCAGAAGAGGTTTGTACGATGGGCTACTATGTTAGAAGAATTTGATTTTAAAAACTTAAAAAAATGGTTGATCTTAACATCATATCACCATCTAGTCTCAGGCTCTCATTGATGCTATGTTCATTCATTTGTATAATTGTTCTTTCAAAGTTAAAGCTCGAGGGAGTAGGCGCTTGCCGAACCTCCATTTTTCAAAAACAAAAGAACCCCTAAAGATGATCTGACATATCTCAAAGCCTAAAGATGATCTGATATGTTTCAAAGCTTAAAATATGGTGATGAAAACGGGATCACGTTAAACTTGAATTTGTATATGAAAGGTTGTATAATTATAATATTCAAGATGAATATTTTATTTATAAAGATGCATTTATTTTCATGTTTGTCGCATTTTTTTTCTACCACGAAAACTTTAAATGATTAAAAGGAGGAAAACTAAAAAAGAGTTAGGGACAACTGCAAAAGAGCCTTCATGAAGGATCTGTTTACTTTCAAGATTTTTGTGTAATATAAAAAAAACAACTCTTTTTCGATGGGGCTTGTTCTTAAATCCATTTTGTCGCCATTACAACTTCGATATGGACCACTCACAGAAATCATCAAAGTCCCATTCACTTGTAACTTTTTCTCTTTATTATAATTAAAGTCCGGAAGATTAGGCTAAGGCCGAACTTCCTTTATTTAAAAAAAAAAAAAAAAAATCACCAAAGTTGAGAGCTCATCTTTCCTTTAAAATATGCCAAGTGTTTCGCTTCCGTCGCATCCCAGAAGACCGCTGAGCAACCAACCGCCTCTCGGAGAGGAGATTGCTTCGAAGTTCGAACCGAGAGGCTCATACTGAGAATTCTCTGAAGATCATCACAATTGAGAGTCTAAACCGGACGATCCCAATTTCCAAGAATTCTAGTCCTTTTCCGTACTATTACATAAGATCAACCTTGTTTCGTTGTGAAGCCGCGCGCGGAAAGCGTGGTTAGCCTCCTTTTGTTCTCTCGACGCAAAGCGATGAACAGTACGGCGCCATGAGTCGTGTGTGGCGGCTGCTCTGTGTGCCCAACAGACATTCATGCGCTCGCCTTGCGCAAGCGTGTGTCCAACGCTAATATCAATTCACGCACGAAAGCAGGAAAGGCCAAAGGCCGAGTGCGACGAAATGGAGGATCTATAATAAGGATGTCACTATGAGCCGTCGAACCAGCTGTGGAATAGAAGTTTTCATAATTCCTTTGTCACGGAACTAAATCTTCTTATGCATATCATTAGACGCGACGATCACTTCACACATGAAACCAAGGTAGGTTCGAAGAATCATAGTAACATCATGTGTTTTATTGCTTTATGAAGCTTGCTCTTCAAGAGGTTTCAAATCCTATAAAATAAGACGCATACTCATAGTTTTGATCATCATCAATCAACTTAAGGCACAAGGGGTGCATAATGCAACGAGGTGATCAATCACTGAAGGTGAGCATCACTCAATAAGTCACTTAGTGATCAAGGAGGAGAGTTCCTATACTCTTGGAAGAGTTGTGCTCTACATCCAGAGACATCTGGAGCAGTTCCTATCAGTGAACATACTATGAGTAACAAGTCTACATCTATCCTCACCTATTTGTTCACTAGTTTCTTATTTGGGTAATCAAAATTCAGGTCTGCTATAAAACAATTTTAAACTGTTGATATTCTCCATATTATCACACACACACTTCAATATACCCCTTAGACATACAATCTCTTGTGTCTAGTTCTTATTTCTATCTGGATTCAAATATTGTCAGCTTTGTATCATATTCACACATTGTGATTTGACATTGTAATACACTTTAGCTTACCCTTGACTTTGAATCATCCTATCTATTCTCTTTCTATCTCTCACTCATCTTATCTTTTTAGTATTAAGGTGTATATGCTAAGGTCCATGTGTTGAAAGATCCTATAAACCTCTCATTAATTGTTATTGTGGCCCACCCCACTTCCGACATTTGGTAGTAGAGCATACTTGACATACACCCTTAACGAAATGAGTGATTAACAACTTGAGAATGAAGACAATCTTGAGGGAATTTCTAATTATCCAATGTGGATTTTTATGATGATGAATTTGCTAATAGCAAAAGACTTTTGGAATATTGTCAATGTCACTTATCCAAGTCCAAGGCATGTTGGGGAAGAGGCTAGTTCATCCTCTAGAAAAACCCCTAGTTGTATTTATTGCTCACGAAGAAGCTAGTGAAGAAGAAGGAACCAATTCATCATTAGGATTCTGTGGTACTACTACCACATAACTTCCTACAGAAGACCGATCCATATGGGAATCAAGGGATGCACAAGCACTTTCATATGCTATGCAAGTCGAGAGGCATACTATACACCAAATGAGGTCATGCAAGACCTCTCAATAGGCTTGGTTGGAATTAGAGAGTCTCTATTAGACAGAAACTCTACTAGGAAAGCTCATCTCAGGAGATAAATAGCCAACATAAGGATAAAATTTTGTGAATCAATTCAGTCACATATTTTGAAGCTTAGAGATTTAAAAGATCAATTACTCAATGTGGGAGTCAATATTTCAAATGAAGAGATGGGAAATACACTTCTTAAATCACTTCCATCTACATATTGTCCATTTGTTCCTTCTTTATCTCTCCCTACAGGAGATAGAAAACTTTCATTTGAAGAGCTACAACTCCTATTCCTTGAAGATGAAGATCAACAAATAAGTATGGAAGAGAATTGTGAACCCACGTTATCATCATGGAAGGGGAAGGAAACTAAGTCTTCTAGTCCTATCCCTAATGCTTCGTCTACATCCAAAGAAAAATATTCGACTATACCTCATTCAGAGAAAAGAGTATATCATTACTATAAAAAACTAAATCATTTTATACTAGAATGCCAAGCAAGTATTTTTAATGAGAAGAATAAAGGAGCAGGTAATAGTGTTGAAGATGATGCAAAACTTAAATCTTGAAAGGTAGATTCATATGCATGTGTGAATATCCAAGAGATAGCTTTTGACCATATGGATATAATCCTTGGATTTTTGATTGAGGACCTACTAAGCATATGACAGGTTTCTTCCCTTTCTAACTCTTCATGTAGAAGAGTAACCATTGTCGATGGTGATGAGTTGGATGTTGTAGGTTTTGGAGAAGTGAACTAAAGTCAAGAGAAGGTGGAAATTTTACAGTTTTTAATGTTCTTTATGTTGTATACATGAAGAAGAATTTTCTCTGTAGTTGTACTTTCTTGTGAGATGGTGAAAAGGTTGTTTTTAAGAAAAACGCATGTGACATCCTCTCACCTAATGAGGGTCATCCTCTACTTCAAGGTGAAAACAAAAATGGTATGTTTGTGGTATCCAAAATTAGTCATGCTAAGGTTGCTAGGTCTACTACACCTAAAGAGAACATGAATTTATGGCATGCTAGATTTGTTCATATCAATTACATATCTCTCAAGCATATCGAAGATCAAGTTATGGTGTAGAGTTTGCCTACTTTTGCTTTCCTAGATAATGTAGAGACATGTGAAGGATGTGTTTAAGGAAAGCTTCATAAAATTTCTTCTAAGAAGCATGGACACATCACATCCACAAGGAATTAGCAGATCATACATTCAGATGTGAATGGTCTGATGAGTACATATTCTATTCAAGGTTTCAAGTACTTTGTTATGTTCATTGATGATTTCTCAAGATATTCATGGATTTATGATGTTAAAGTGAAGTCATAAATTTTCCTACTTTTAAGAAATTCTTAGCTATGGTTGAAAATGAGAGTAAGTCAAAAATCTAGAATTTAGGAAGTGATAGAGGAGGAGAGTACATGTCTAAAGATTTCAAGTTCTTTCTAGAAGACAAATGGATCTCTCATCAAGTCACTATTCATTATACGCCAGAGCAAAATGGTGTTGTAGAGAGAAAGAATAGGATACTTGTTGAGATGATGCATAGTATGATGTCATCCAAAGAGCTTTCTCCCAAATTTTGGTTTGATGTAGTACATACAACTAATCACATTCTGAATAATATCTTCAACAAAATCTTCAAAGGTTATCATACCTTATGAAGCCTATTATGGGAAGAAACCCAATCTAACTCATTTCAAAGTTTTTGATTCCCCCGCTTATGTTCACATGGAGAAGAAAGATCATGGTAAGCTCGATGTAAAAGCCATTAAAGCCGTCCTTATTGGTTATGCAAGTGAAAGAAAAGGGTACTAATCCTATGTTTTAGATACTAGTGATATCCTACTCCCATAGAAAGTGAGATTTATCATAAGAAGGAAGAGATTCTAGAATTCATAAAAGTAGATAACTATGCATTTTTTAGAAGGAAATAGGATTCTTATACTCAACCATACAAGGAGGATGATGAGCCTTCTCAAATCCTAATCGATGGACTTGATAAAGGTGAAGAGAGAAGTTCTTTACCTACATCACTACCTAGTCCATCATCACTAGATCTTGAGGTTCTCACTTATGAAGTTGAAGAAGGTTCTAGAGTTCCAAAAGAAAGAAATATTGAAGAACTAGAAGGATACCACCACTTTTGAAGAATATGTGGAAGTTGTTATATCAAACTCGGAAGGACAATGGTATAAAGAAATACACAAGAAGATCCAAAAGTGGTACAAGAACAGAACAAGCAGACCAAATAAACTATGTAGAACATTTTGAAAGTCATAACATTTTAGCTCTTACTTTAGTTAAGAATGAAGAAGCTAGTGTTCAAGATGAATTATAAATTGATATGATTATTAGAGGTCCCAAGGATTCAAATATTCAATTGTTTAAGTACAAATTAAGCAAAAATTTGATGTAAATGACTTAGGTATTTTGCATTATTACCTTTGGATTAAGCACAAATATGAGTGTATGTACATAACATAGAACAAATACATTGAGAAGTTATTGAAAAGGTTTGAGATGAAAAATTCCAAGCCTATGCAGACACCTATGGATGCTAGTGTGTCATTATAGTCGAAAGTAGATTCATAACCATTTGAAGCTACATTATAGAGCCAAGAAATCGATTGCTTGGTATATTTATGTAATAAACATATGGGCATTCAGTTTGTAGTCTGCCAAGTATCCACGTTCATGCATATTCAGCTCAAGATTCAATGGAAATTAGTTAAAAAATATTTGTAGATATCAGAAGTTTTGTAGAATATTAAAACTTGTACCATTGTGACATTGAAGGCGGGATTGATGGAAACAAGGCACATTGGTCTTAAATCTTTAGAACCTCTGGCATAATCTTCTACAAAATGTGCGGGCATCTTGGATACAACAAAATCCTCTCAAGAAAATGCCATTGGTTCAAGTCCCATGGATGGGGGATGCATTTGGTGGATTTTTTTTTTGAAAAGCAATAAGAAATAGTGCTTAATTTTTGAACAATCATTGTAGATTTTCTTTGCGATAGCTTCTAATTTAGAGATCTTATGTGTTTTATTTTTTAATGAAGCTTGCTTTTCAAGAGACTTCAAATTCTATAAAATTAGATGCATGCTCATAGTTTAGATCATCATTAATCAACTTAAGGCACAAGCTAAACACAAGTTGGAGGTGATCAATCACTCAAGGTGAGCATTATGCAAGGAGACACTTAGTGACCAAGGAGGAGAGTTTTTATGCTCTTGGAGGAGTTGTGCTCTACATCTCGAAACATTTAGAGGAGTTTGTGTTAGCCAACATAGTATGGGTAAAAAGCCTACATATGTCCTCACTTGTTCATTCACTAGTTTTTGATTTGCATAATCAGAATTCGGGTTTGTTGTTAAGCTGTTCATATTCTCCATATTCTAACACACACACTCTTCATACTCTTATACACACAATCTTTTGCATCTAGTTCCTATTTCTACCTAGATTTCGATATTGTGAGTTTGTATCATATTCACACATCATGATTTGACATTGGAATATAAGATCTTGTAGGTGAGCACCCTAGCTTACCATACACTTTGAAAGATCCTATCTATTCTCTCTCTATCTCTCACTCATTTTATTTTTTAGTATTAAGGTGTGTATGCAAAGGTTCATGTGTTGGAAGATCCTGTAAATCTGTGATTAATTGTTATTGTGGCCCACCCCACTTCCAACAATTTTTTTTTACTTTACTCCAAGCCTTAAGATCTAAGCTCTACTTGTGGTGAAAAACTCTCACCCACGGGCTAGGAAAAGCTCCTATTTCTTCTTACCAATTTAAAATTATTAAGTGTAGAAAGACTACATACCATAAAAAAAGACATTAAATACGAAAGAAAGAAGACATACGTCTCTCCTATGTAGCCAAATCCCTAATAAACCTACACTAAGTAATGGGAAAATAATAAACTCATATTTTACACGGGTCAAATTAAGCATTTATGAAAGCCTAGCCGGAGATTCTTTAAATGAAAATATAATCCAACGATAAGGAGCCTAAACTTTACGTGTCTCAACAACCAAAATGTCATACCAAAAAAACCTATAATGAATCAGGTAGATGTGTCCCTTTTCATAGGCATTGTTCACTACATAATCATGTAGCGGTAATTCTTTTTTCTTCTTTTGTGTGAATAGTAGAGGCTTGTTTGGATACGAACATAGTTTGCCACCTAATTTAACAAACGGACATGTTTAATCCTTTCCAATATACCTATTTGGACGAAAGTGCATTTTTAGGTGACTTCCTTGAGTCCCAACGATTAGCTCTGAACCTAGCTTAAAATATCGCATTACATACTTCTCCAAACTTCTTTTCTACTTACCCAAATTTTACCTCTTGATATCTGATAATGAAGTAATATGAATAATAATAATGAATTTTATTATTTCAATTATGATCATCAAAGGAAGAAGTACTTTTATATGGTGTCACTTATGTATGCATAGGCCGTCTTAATCCCACCCAAAGTGTGGTCCATGCATGCATGCAAAAATTGAAAGTACACCAACCATGTATGCGGTCTGATTTGATTCCCTAGTACACGTTAAAAATTAATTTATGCTATTTTGTAATAGTATAAAATCCATTCATTCTGCTTGATTCCGGAAAAATATAAAATTATTTTCTCTAGTGAGTCACATAAAGTCGCAGATGGCGGATCTATACCACATGACATAAATATGTTCTGTCTGAAGAAAATGTATACCTTCTCAAAAACAAACAAACACACACACACGCACGCACATATATATATATATATATACGTGTGTGTGCGTGTGCGTGTGCGCATGTATTGAATATTACTTTGTTCATGCACAAATGTGCCAAGTGGGGAAGCATATATGCCGCTGACTGACTTTGAGAGTGCTTTCACATTAATCTCGCTTTGACTTTGTCATTTGTGAAGCTAGCTATGAAATCTATGATAAAATATATTCAATAACCCATCTTCTATTAAACGAAACGTAAATTTAAATGATTATCAGAGTCGATTCAGTGAAGCAATTTTCTCAGAAGATACTGCAAGCCTCTACTATAGTGGTTGATGAAACGTCTTTGTGTCTCTAAGTACTTTATTTCTTTATTCCTTCCCCTCTTTCTAATTTTCTTGATTACTTGTTTATCATCTAAGCAAACAACCTATTGTGAGTCGACAAGGAATGTATTCGGGTAAGAGTCTTTTTGATGTTCGTCTTAGTTAAGTTATGGCATGCTTTGCAAGATGCGTTTGATATGTGCGCAACTTCTCTTGGAGTGGAACCAATGTGCACAACCACTTCTAGGAAACAAGTATTATCAGAGTTTGTGCTTTTCTCCATTGTCCTTGCTAATCCTCAAGGATGGTGTTATAAAGTGCCAATATCATACCAAGCTTTCTTCCAAGATTGCAATAGAGTATGGTTAGGCGAAGCAAAAAAGATTGATTGTAGGTTCATTTACATGATCAAACGAGGCAGTTCTAGAATGAAAATAAGAAAAATCATCTCACAAGAAAGAAGCTTGAATAGACTTAGCTCTAGTTAGACCAAAATAAATCTCAAGTCATGTTGACAATCCTCGAGAATATAAGGGGATACATGGAGGCTTGCAATTTGGGCGGAAGCATTCATACTTTTCCTTAAAACAAGCAAGCCTATGGTTTCTTTTAATGAAGGTTGTTATATGAAAAAATCGGAACTTATTTGTCGAAAGACTAAATGTTATTTCTAGTAAGGAATGGTAAGTTATCTTAAGACCTTTATTGTAGTCAGGTGAACCACGTTGGTAATATACACACATATTATGAACGTAGTATATTGAATTTTAATGATCTTTTATCCGAACCAGGACGTGATATACTTAAGGAATTCACACCTACCGCTTTTTCTTTGGTTAAATTTGGAGTCTGTAGTCCACAAGGCACAAGAAAATCTGTTTGACTCCTTGAAAGGACATCCATGAGATTAAAATATTCGATGTGCTGAACTGTGTGCTCTAGAAGAATGAGAAGCATATAAGCACACATACATCCGTACTTCATATGTTCTCTAGGACATTTATACACAAACTTTAACATATGTAAGCTTTACAACCCACATATTTAAACCACTTACCTCCTTCCATGCATACACACAGTCTTGTAAAGATAAAATGATCTAATTAAGAAAATCTCACAAATTCGTACAAGTTATTTGCATACATTAGTGCGTACATGCATGCATGAATACATATATACCAAAACACATCACCATCTTAGTAAGAATTACCCACGTCCTGGCTATTTTAAATAATTTTAGTATCTTCAGTCTAGACGCAAACCTGAAGTTTTCTCATAATTTCTTGTACGATAGCACATGGGGGTGTATTGGGCATAAACACTGTTTTTGTAACTTTTTTTTGGTTATCTCAAATATTTGTAAATGGTAACAATGTGTTGTTAACGGAGTTTTGATTTAAATAAAAATTTGATATGAAAGAAAGGAAGCCATGTATTCCAAGGCATCCTAAGTTTAGAATGGTTGTACCCATGACAAGTGCACTTTAACGGTTTATTGTCAGACACTTCTTAATCCGAGCATGAGTGTATCTCTCCATTTGTATGATGACCGTGACTGCATACTTTATTGAATTTAAAGCTTCTTCTTAATCCGAGCATGAGTGTATCTATCCATTTGTATGATGACCGGGACTGCATACTTTATTGAATTTAAAGTTTCTTGCCTTGTGTGTAAGTACTTATCAAAATAAATATTTTCCCACTACCGTTATTTATTGAAACATGTTCGAACCACATTGTTTGGTACACATTTATTTGATGAGCATCTTGTGATCTCCTCTAGTCAGAGCCCTAGTGTCTTCGTCTTGAAGATAAAGTTTTTATTGGATTTATTTTCATGCACACAAAGGAAATCATCTTGAACACTAGTTATGTCACCATGAGTATCTTTATGGATAAACGTTTTGGAAAACTGTAGCATTATCATCACGTAGAAACCATAGCAACACCCTGAGATCACTTTTCTACTTTCTTGATTCTTACATTCCATGATTTTCTTTTTAATCATTGATAGCGTCAATGTTGTCATCAAATTGTAACCATCCTTCAACACCTATATAAGGAAGAATTGGGTAGATATATCCTTAGTCCTACCCATGCTAGCCTTGCAAGCTCAAAAAGCCATGATCTCCAAGTAAGTACTTTCCAAGTTTTAGATTGAGTTTGAGCTCTTGTCTTGATCCTGCTTTTGCTCTTGCCTACTCTAGCCTAAAGACATCTAGTCTTGTTATTGCAGTCTCATAGTACATGATCTTGTACAATTATATTTTGAATGTAGTTCATCCTCCTATAGATCATTCTTGTAATTCTAATATCTTGTTTCATACCTACCATCTTCGATTGTGGGATCTTTTGTATCCTATCTAATGCCATTGTCCATACCTATTTGTTCTAGGTTCTTGAAGTTCTTGACTGAATTGTAAAATTTTGTATTATTTCCTAATGTGGATAATCTTATAATCATAATTATATTTAAGAAATCTTGTCTGGTCTATGTAGAGGACAAAATCTAGTGCTCCAATATCATTTGGGCAAGACTACTTCATAAAGACCAAGCACCATGGAGAATATTCATGAGAAAATCTTTTACATACTCAAATTTAGTTAACAACAATTCTATAGAATACAAAGAAAATAAGAGACTAATCAACACAAGAATATTCAAGAAGTAATAACAAAGATTCAAAGACAAATCCAGGAGCTGAAAATCATAGTAAATCAATCTTCTTTAAGTGCCCCTTTTGAAATTCAAGCTTCAACCTTAGTCTCAATTTGACCATTAGACGGACGCCATTTGGAGCTACATGGAGCAAGCCTTCAAGCTCAAGAAACCATGATTCAATTTGAATTTGAAATCCCCCCTTCAAGAAACAAAATTTGAATCACATTTATGTGTGAGTAAAAGCCTATAGCTAAGGAAAAGTGATTCCTAACTTGCAGGGAATCGTTCTAGCACTATATTACCATAGAAACAACTGTAACTTGGATATTCCATGTATGTGTGTGCTCTAAGAGAGCCTTTGGAATCTCCTTAGAAGGCCAATAAGCTAAGAAAGTTCTCTTCTTTCTTGCTTGATTGATTTGAATAAATTTTGTGTAGTCATAGCTAGCACAGAAGTTTTTGTGTGAGCATTCTCAAGTTTCATGAGTGTTGAGTAGAGCTAATTATTCATATCTCACTCATTGCTTGTAATATTAGGTTTCTTAGAGATCTAATCAAGTCTTCTAAAGTTTTCTCAAAGCTTGTGTCATTTTTATGCATATTTTGAGGGAAGCAGATTTAGGAGTGAGAAGGGATTTATTTGTGTATGCCTATTGAAGACCATACCTTGCCTATCTTGGAGGCGTTGGTTCTTCCAAAAAGAGTAAAAAATTTAAGTGAAATAGCTCATGTGTCAAGTTATAGTTCATGTTTGAGAAATCTCTCAAGGTTAGCCTTTGTAGTCTCATATATTTGATTATTTTAGTAAGTAGAGGTTCTTTGAAAGTGTCTGTGAGGCCACCATTGCTTCAAGGTTGCATAGGGAAGTTGAAAACCCTCCCATTAGTGATATCAATGTTATTATGAGAGGCTCAAAAACAAAGTGCAATAAAGTCCAAGCTTTCTATGCATTTAAAGGTAGAGGAAGAGGAAGGAATTAAGGTAGAGGAAGAGGCTAACAAGGGAGAGGATCAAATGGTGATTATGAATGAGAACAATGAAGCAAATATTCTTCATCAAGAGGGAGATCCATGTTTAGAGGTAGAAAAGGAAGGTCCAACCATGATAGACACAATCAAAATTCAGAAGGACGCTTCATTTGTGGCAAGTATGGGCTCTATGCAAGAGATTTCTATAAAAGGGAGAAGACAAATTCAACCTCTTAAGGTCAAGGTAATTATGCTTATAATTCAAATGAAAATGAGAGTATGGTAGACATGATGTTGATGAGTGAGTACAAGACACAAGGATCAAATATGTGGTACATTGATAGTGGATGTTACAGCCACATGAGTTTCAACAAGGAGTTCTTCTCAAAGATACAAGTGCCACAAACCAAGAGCATGTTGAAATAGGTGATGGAAGAGCTTTTGGAGGACAAAGCCTCTAGTGCCTCTGTAGAGCTTTCTGGGGTTAAGACCTTCATCTTATCCATTCAAAGGGAGGAGTTTTTGGCAAACCAAGAGGAGCTAAAGAGGACCTTTCTCATGAGTCACATGTTTGGTCCTAAGCTCCCACTTGAGTCCTTGCGTTAGTCTCTCATGGCTTGGTTGTCAGCAACTGTTCGTTCTTGCCAGCTAATCACGTGCTTTTGGTTTCCAAAAATGATGACATGAACTTCCAAGCTTTGCAAATTGGTACTTGGAAATTTTGAATAACTACCGTTTTCCTTTTTCAATGGTTTCTTGAATTTATACCAAATAGGTCAAAATTACTACGCTATCTGCTCTAGATTTAGCTCCCAAACTTTCCCTTTTTCCTATACACTTACATTAGCAAAACTTAGACGACATCATGAGTTTCATCTATGAAAGTCCAAAACACTCCCTCAATGCAAGATGGCACCCACAGATTTGTGTGGAAACACATTTAAACAAAGGTCTCCACTCTGAAATTCCCGTAAGCATTGGAGAAGAATAAAACCATTGAGTAGGAGATTATCTTCAAGAAATTGTCAAATTCTTTCTTTGAGTGTGGTTTGCAAGGCCATAGAATAAAACATTTTCCTTTGAGAGAGAAATCCATTAAGAATAAGAAAAATTTACAAAGGGCTAATGTAATGGAGAACAAAGACATTTTTGTGGTATAAAGCATGTCAAAAGTGGTTGCTGACAAAGGGAAGCAAACACAATTCATGGAGCCAAACATAGAACACTTCATGGAAGTGGGAATAAGATAGAGAAGGAGTGTTAAGTGTAATATGGAGGAGTCCCTCTTCCATGACTCTGAAAACAAACATTTCTTTGTAACTCAGAGAAGGAGGTTAATGACTTGGATTACTAAGGGGGATTGAACCCGTATTACTTTCACAATGATGGGAAAATGCCTTAGGATTCCACTTGTAAGGAAGAAAACCAAGAAGGATACAACACTAGCAAAGAGATGTATTCACCACCGACAATGATGATAACTTGGACAAAAAAAAGGCTTCATCATCCGATCCCCTATTCTTGAAAGGATACTAGGATCCTTTCCAAAGAACAATTCTCACAAAACAAAACAATCGGTTGATATACCATGGAAAAGCCTCCTTAAGGGTAAACTCTTACGCTAGAGTTCCTCCACATAGAGGAAAAAAGAGGATGAGAGAAACAAGGAAAAGAGGGACAAGGCCCCAAACAGCTTAATCTCCAATAACGATGATCGTTTCTTTTGATGTTAGAGGGTTGAGTGACCCCTCAACGACAACCATTATTGCTGAGTGGATTCATGATAAAATCTAAACTTGGACATAATTTGTCTTCACGACACCAAAATTCTATTTGAGTTAGACGTCTGCGCAAGCACGTGAACAACACAAGGAAGAAGAAGAAGCTTGGAGTACAAACACACAATACTGAATGTATTACTAGAGAATGTACAAAGATAAGTAGCCCATTAGGGCAATAGGCGTATATACAAGCCAGGGAAAAAAACCTCCTAAAGAGGGAAAAAAGTGCCCTAGCGGTCCTAGTGTGTTTACACACATCACTACCTAAATATATCAACAAATCCCCCCTGGGAGTGATGCGGTGAACAAGGAGCTGGCACTCATGTATAAGGAAGTGCCAAGCTATGTGGAAATCACTCCACAAAAGGAAGTAAGCCCAAAGCTTTGCGGAAAGCTTCAAACTTCTCCCTAGGCAGAGCCTTCGTGAAAAGGTCTCCTTTGTTCTCCTACGTGGGCACATATGCCAAGCTGATCTCCCCAGTAGAGAACCTCTCCCTAACATAGTGATAATGCACCTCAATGTGCTTAGTGCGAGCATGGAACACTGGGTTCCTCGCAACTGCCAATGCGCTCTGACTATTAGTGAAGATGGTGGTGGCAGAAGACTGGGCAACACCCAAATCAGCCATAAGGCGTCTGAGCCACACACACTCAACAGTCGCTGTGAAAGCTACCCTATACTCAGCCTCACAACTGGAAGTGGCCATAGTAGGCTGCTTCTTGCTCAACCAAGATATACATGAGCTACCAAGCATGAAGCAAAAGCCACTAGTGGACACACGAGTGTGATAGCAACCAACCCAATCTAAGTCAGAAAAAACATGCAAATCTGGCGGTAGTGATCCCCCCCTGGGATAAAACAACCCAAGTAGCCGAGTACCACTCAAGTAGCGAAGATGTTCAACCAAGATATACATGAGCTACTAAGCATGAAGCAAAAACCACTGGTGGACACACGTGTGTGAAAGCAACCAGCCCAATCTGAGTCAGAAAAGCATGCAAATCTGGCGGTAGTGATCCCCCCTTGGGATAAAACAACCCAAGTAGCCGAATACCACTCAAATAGCGAAAGATGCGCTTAACCGCCTTCCAATGCGTGACTCTTGGGCAATGCATAAACCTGCTCATCTGTGAGAAAGCAAACTGAATATCTGGCCGAGTAATGCATAAATAAATCAAGCATCCAATAGCTTGCTGATGGAGAACAACATCAAATGCATCTCCAACATCATGAAGACTCAATCATAAACCTGTCTCCATAGGAGTGGCAATAGCCTTACAGTCTTCAAGGCCAAAACGCTCGAATAATGTGTCAATATATTTTGTTTGACACAAAGCCATTCCACCATCAACTTGCATAAACTGAATGCCCAAATAATGATGCAAATGCCCCAAATTAGACATCTCAAATGAGGCAGCAAATCAGCCTTGAAATCAGCAATATGCTTCTCAATAGGACCACGAGCAGCATGTCGTCAACATAGACAACAATGATCAGAAGCACATCATTAGCACGCTTAACATATAAGGTGCTTTCAGTTGGACTCTTCTCAAAGCCACGTGCAACCAGATAGGCATGTATCTTCTCATACCAAGCACGTGGCGCTTGCTTTAAGCCATATAATGCCTACTTTAACCTGCACACCAGGTTTTCATGCCCTTTCTGCACAAAGTCACGGGGCTGAAAAACATACACTTCTTCATGCAAGTCACCAATCAGAAATGTTGTTTTAATGTCCAGCTGATGTACATTCCAACCATGATGGGCTGCAAGTGCACAAATGCTCGGAGCAGTAGTCATACGACATGTAAGTGCAAAGGTCTCATCAAAATCAATGCCTCTTTCCTGCGCATAACCCTTTGCAACAAGCCTAGCCTTATACCTGTCCACTATACCATCAGGTTTACGCTTCAACTTGTATACCCACTTAGTGCCAATGGCCTTCTTGCCAGGAGGCAAGTCAGATAAAGACCAAGTACCATTCTTTATTATAGCATCATATTCAGATTGCATAGGAGCCATCCAATTTTCTGAATTTTGTGCTTCATCAAACAAAACAGGCTCATTCTCATCACAGAGACTAGATGCACCCATAGCATAGGAGTCTGATTTCAAAAGAGGCTTTATGAGAGCCTGAACGAGTACGATATGACAGAGGTGCATCTAATTTGTTGTCACACTATCGTGGAGATTCTTTCTCCAAGATTCCAATTCACATTGAAAGAGCAATATAATCATTACTCACAATCATTGGAGTTTGGATATATGAGGCACCTACTTCACAAATGATCATATGGTTGTAGTGAGTACATAGAAGAAGGGAATGCCAGAGGATTCTCTAGGAAAGGAGGAAGGCACGTTCGTCTTGATATATACTGAATAGTCACTATGGATAAAAAGGGGAGACTTTGTTTCTACTTTTGCAATTTTAGCATTATGGTTACGTGGAGCTGCAAAGGGAGATGAATGGTAGAAGGGGAGAACAATTCTGCAGCTGGGGAATCGGTGGGTAGAGCTTTTAGAGAGAAAAAGAGAAGGGCAGCTTATCGAGGTTTTTTTTCTCTTCGTTCTTTCTTTCTTTGGAGATCGCATACAAGAGGGATGGGATAGGATCTCTGATGAAGAAGGATGGGACACGATCTCTCTGGCGTGGGGGTCTGAGGAGGTGAGGTCTATTTTTGGGAAGGACGGTTCGAGGCAGAATGAGCGCTGAGCTTTAGAGGACAGTACATTCAGAGAGGAGAAGGCAATATTGTGGACATCAGTGAAAGAGAAATCAATAGAAAATGAGTAAAGGAAGGGAGATCGATCTCAACAGGAAGGGAAGATTAGTTTTACCAGAATCGATTGCAGTTTTCTATGGGAAATCTTCTTGTTGAGGTGCTGAACTGAAGAAGGAAGAAGCATGTGATGTCGCTGGCTGCGGATTGGAATTCAGAAATCATTGTTGCAGTTCATTTGTGAATAAGCGCACATATGGACTAAGAGCAGGTATGATGAATAAACTCGAACAATATTAATGTCTCTTGTACAGCATGTTATGTGAGTTTGTAATTTCCATGACTATTTGGAGGTCACTAACATCTATGAACGGTTAATACGCAATGTCTTGAAAGAAATGATTTGCAATTATGCTAGCGGTCATGAGCCATGTCCTCGGGTTTTCGTACCCCGACAATACTCCTGTCACTTTTCTCCAACTCAAAGCAAAAATGTTGATGGTATTAATCACTGTTGTTCCTTCTTGATATTCTGTTTGTGCAATCCTGAATTTAATCCCATTTGGCTAGAATCTGGACTGTGTGTTCGTCGAGAGACTAAGGAGCATGCGATGTAATTAATCTTATAGTAACAATGATTTTTTTTTCTGTCGTTGTTATGCTGAATGACATTCAACCTAACACTCAAGAGACCTTCATTTGTGTTTATGTCTTATATGACTGCAAAAATCTTTGGTTTCATTCACAGTTTTTAGTTGTTGAGACGACTGTACGAACTAGAATTCCTTAGTGAATGTTTGCGTATTTTCTGGAGACGTTCGAACCTCAGAGATTATACTCTGTGCTTCATACGTAATTTTTGTCTGATTTGTTTTGCTTAAATCAATTAATATTCAGAATTAGACGAATACCTACACTGTTATCATGCCATGAGTAGTTGAACTTAACCTAATACTGCTTCAGATCGAAATCATTTTTGATAATACACAAATAATGCGCTAAATGTTAGTATGGATAATTATGATCGTACAGACACCCTTTTTGATATGGAATAGTTTAAATGGTTTGTGCAAAGAACATTAACTTATGTTTTACCCAGGATAGGCAGACTGTGACTTTTACTGCTGAAAATTTCATGGAAGCTAGTGATAAAAATTTAGCTAACTCAGGTTTAAGTATTGCTTGTTTAGTGTTTCTTCGAATAAAGATGTACATACCAATGATGTGGACACATAACAAAAATAGCTTGTTTCATACTTCTCGCATATCGAAACTTTCTCCTTTTTTTTTAAGTCAAAACTATGCTCCAAATATTGCACATCTAGTGAGTCCTCTTCCCCGCATGATACTCGAGTCTCCAAATGATCCGTCCATAAATAGTCTTCCGTGTACAAACTGAGTGCCTTTTCTTTGTTCGAACATTTTCAATAAATAAATCGCTTAATGCCTGTAGATGCAGAGGAATCAACTAATGCAATAGCCTCTGTATTTTTTGTTCTACCAATTTTTTGTTAATGAGTGAGTTACTGTTCTCCATATAAGAAAGTAAAGTGCCAGCCAACGTCATATCTTTTTTTGTATAAAGTTTAATCGTATTCTGCGTGTGTCTGAAAGAAACTGATTTTGCTTCCTTGAGTTCATTCAACATTGATGGGGTTTTTATACCTGGTATCTGGGCATCATTTGACAAGTTGAGACTCACACATGTTTAGCACCTGGCTTTACTCGTTTTGCTCGATTTGGATGATCATATAATCGCATGTGTGCGGATTCAGTTGACAACTATGGAATGGTTGATTAACCGTAAATGAAGGTTTTTGTTTGAACAAGATATTGAAGAAACGTTTCTGAAATGAGCAATGTTGAGACAATGGTCAGAGCTACTAGTCATTATTTGGTATGGCTTACATGTGTTCTGATTGAATTATCTTAAATGTTCATACGTTAGATGATTGCCAAACATATTACAGAAACATTACTTTCTACATTACTCAAATGTTACTTTCTACATTGGAACTTATTTGTTTGAAAGATGTGCGTTCATATGCCTTGACATAAAGATGGTAAGTCAAATACAACTTTCGTCAATCCAATATAAACATTTCTTTTCATGTGAATCAATTCTGAAGAATCATAGTATAGTTTTGTGAAGATTTTTTCAGTTTCAAATTGATAAACATGATGAGTGATTAATGATGATAAATCGGTCTTGATGAGAGAAGATGGTTTTACAATTGTTCGAATACAAATCTTTTGAGTTTTTGGGTACCTGAGTGTTGGCTCCAAGCATCCAGTGTGTGCCATAATTCCAGCGATTTACTTGATCCACCAAGGTCACTTTCTATGCACCCTGTGTGCACCCCCTAAGTGCAAAAGAACCCGACCACAACGCAAAGTCTGCACCAGCCATTTTGGCATAGTTCTTGCCTGCTCAATATCAGCTCTGTCATCAATAAGTGCATCATGTACATCCGCATCAGAAATAGAATTATCTGCATCATCACATGAAACCTGCAAAGGCTGAGAAGTTGCCTCATTAGGACCAGCACTAGACTGTCCACCTGTAAAAAGAGGCATCAAAGTATCATACATGTCTTTGGAGCTAATAGATGTCTCCTTAGGACATGAAAGCAATGGCTGAATAGCATCTTCCACAAAAACAACATCACGGCTAACCAGAATGTGTTTAGTATGTGGATGATACAGACGATAGCCTTTACTTTAAGAACTGTACCTAACAAAAAAACATTTTACTACCTTATCATCCAATTTTTTGCGATGTTGTTCAGGCACTAATCCATATGCCAAACAACCAAAAACACGTAGATGAGCAACAAATGGCTTGCGGTCATGCCAAGCCTCATATGGAGTGATAGACTATAGCGCTTTAGTGGGTTCTACAGTTATGATATTCATATACATATTCGTCTCCGGTAAGTTGCAACTGCACAGTGATGCATCCAGAGAGACACCACCAGATAAAGTTCAATAAAACGTAACGGCGACCTTTCCCATGTGGTGATAGTTCAATTGACTATTGAGAAACCGTGATATTCTTAGTATAGTAGAAATGAAACGCCATATTCTGAACATGAGATTGTCCATACTTTTTTGTTCGAAGCTTAAAGTACAAATGAATGGGCATAGTACCCGTGGGATACCCCAATCCTAGAAAACAAGGGTTTGACTGCCCGAAGGCGACACAAAAGAGGATTGATTTCAAGTGAAAATATCATGGTTTTATTTTGGCCTTAGGCCCACTGATAGTAGGATTGAACTTTCACCCCCGCCAACCCAGCTAACGCGCGTGGACAAACATTTTCCATATTTTGAGATGATGACCTAGCTTGAGATAACAGCAATGCGCTTGTATTGTACCGATTCCCTTTTTTTTTTTTTTCTCTAAACTTCAATGGTTTGATTCAGAGGCGTGCATAACATCACCATGTACCTCGCATAGAGTTCTAAGCTAACATTAACGCGCGCGCACGCACAGATACATTATCGCTCACACAGAGACGAACAATCATACACAGAGACTACGACGGAGGCTGCTTTTTCTTCCTATTCATTTCCGTAATCTGCTACGGTCAAAGGACGGTTGAGACCTTGTTTTTTTTTAGAGATTATTTCGCCCTGTATGTGTGCATATGAGCACATCTTTCATCATATCTGTGCATTATTACTCCTCGTATGTCATTGTTCTCTCTCTCTCTGTGCTCAAACAAGAGAGATGATTGAAGACTACTAACCACTGCAATGATGCCACCATGAGGGTATGATGTTAAATGGAAGCAGGGCCTTCGATGCCACGGAAAATAACGGTCACGGAAAAGCTTCAACAGTTGTTCCGATGGCTGCATAGTCCTGAGAGCTACTAGTTGACGTCTTTGTGATATCCACGTATAAAACACACCAGAAAGAAAGAGAAGAAGATGTAGCTGCAGTAAGACAAGTGGAATCACGGATGATCAGTGCTACCCAAAGTCAAGACAAAGGCGGTCATGTTCTATTACCTATAACAAGTAGAGAATCTCACATTGTTTCCGAAGAGTGACAAGTGAGATCTACATAAGTTGCATGTGCATTTGCTTTTGCTTTTTTGTTTGCCAGATCTCCAACCTAATCTTAGAAATGTGCATCTCATGCTGGAATCCTTCCCTCAATCTTTTTCTCTCTCTTTCTCTCTCTCTCTCTCTCTCTCTCTCTCTCTTACGGAATCAACATCAGAAGACATGTATGAGCATCCAAGTAGCTTATTCTTTGAAAGAAGAATGAAATATGATTATCTACACAAACTTTAAGCTGGACATGCCCTGGATATCCAAGGTTCAAAAGTCACCTTTTTTTCTTGGCTACAGAACAATGATTTTTCTAGAACGCCTCCACATCATAGGCTTTGATCAGTAATTCTTTATAACATTGTTGTATCGTTGGGCCCTCATTCAAATGAGTAACTTTTATAATATTAATGTATGTCTATGGACCTGATTCATATGTTTCTATGCTATTTTAGTATCTAGAATGCCTTATGCATCATAGGCCCTTATCCTCCTTGCTAGAAGTGTAATGCGCTAAATTCCCCAAAAGCCATAATTGGTGATTACTTCCTAACCCTTTGTCTTAGAGTGTGGTTCAACCAGGGACCAAAAACTAGAAATGTATAATTTTGTGCAATTAAACTATAATATTTGGAAGAATCTTATGCTTCTCCTCAATTCCACACAAATTTCCATGACCCTTGCCTAATTTGAAAGCTATCTTTCATTGTACAGTCTTAATATAAAGAAAGACATATGAAAATGAGGAAATTGTGAGATACTAGACCAAAATGAAGCTCCAAAAAAGAAACCTCGTGGATGAAAGAAAGTTAAGTTTTTCCATAGTCAAAACTAAGATTTCAAGAATCTCTTCTTTATTTCAAGGATCTTACTTTGTGCTTTATTATCCAATGAAGAAAGACCAATATAAAAAGGTAAATCAATAGTAAGAAGTTTATCCATAGAAAAAATTAACAATGTAGAAATTATGAGATATGATATCATCTTCATTAAACAAGAAGAGCATTTATTCAAGTTTAGGGCCTAGGGTTACAAAATTTGCAAGTTGTGAAAATCTAGAACACATGTAATGCATTATTCATTGATTATTTGAGGTGTGCGATGTCTATTTACAAAATCCTTAAGTCTCTCAATATCTTGTTGAAAGATTTGATTGATCTATCTTTAAGTTCGAATGCATAATTGTAAGAAAATCCGAAACACTCAAAGATTTTTTTGGCAACTCTATGGTAGCTGAACTCTGTGGAACATAACCATGAATCATCTCACAAACTATCAACTAAGTAGTTTTTTGCTTCCAATCTATTTTCTTTTTTAAAACATATGCACGAAACATATCTTCCACTATCTAGTTTACTCTTTTTGCCTTATTCTTTATTTGTGAATGCTCTCCACTACTTATTTTGAGATGAGATTGTAACCAAAATCCCCTTCTTGGCAACTAGACACACATATCTATTCTTTTCTTTTAAGAAAACCTTGTTCAAATTGATAGTTAGAGACTGAAGTATTCTCACAATTATCCGACAACTTACTTACTATAGACCAAGAGTACTCATTCTCAACCTTTGAATCTTAAATGTACCGAATCAAATCATGGTCAAGAACTATAAAACTAATTTTATGCATAATCCAAGGTAATGTGTCTACAAGTGTATTGCACTCACCTTTTCTTTAAGATATCCATGTGATTTTATTACATTAATGTATCCCATCTAGCCTATCTCCCTTGTATATCATGCTAGGAAGAGGAATACTTTAAAGTGTATCTATGTTTTCAAAGCATTAAATGATAGCATAAAGTTCGTGTTCATGGAGGAGCAAGTTTCTTTGAGTCTGAGAAGCTTCTTACATTCAAAATCAAGTGGTATACCATCCTGATTTAAAATTGCAATGACTATGATGTCATTAGCAATCTGTATAAACAATCTCTAAACCAAGAAAATATGTAAGCAACCCGAGATCATTGATCTTGAACTCCTTCATCTGGGTTTTAATCTTCTTGATGCCATTGGTACCATTTCCTGTAATGAAAATCTCATCCACATAAACTCATAAATAAATAACATGTGAATTGATCTTCTTAAGGAACAATGAAGAATCTTCCTTGGTTGCAACAAAACCTTCGTCGTGCAAGTATGTGACCAATGCATGGTTACATGCTCTAAGAGCTTATTTTAAGCCATACAGGGCCTTCCTTAATTTACACACATAATCAAGTTTGTCTTTGGCTTCATATCCTGGTGGTTGAGCCATGCAAACCTCTTGAGAGATCTGCCCATTCAGGAATGCATTTTTAACATCTAATCGGTACAAGTTCAAATTCTTCAAAGCAAAAACACTTACTCAAACTCTAATAGTTGGCATCTTGGCTACAGGTCAAAAGGTATCCTCATAATCTACTCCATGGGTTTGAGCAAACCCCTTTGCTACTAGCTTTGCTTTATACCTATTTATTGTACCATCTAAATTATTTTTTGAATTTTTAAATCAACCAAGATCCTATTACCTTCATGAATGGTTTTTTGGGAACCAAATCCCAAGTTCTATTTTCTTGAAGTGCTTCAATTTCCTCCAACATAGCTTCTCTCCATATTTCTTCCTTTTTGGCTACTTCAAATGAAGATGGTGAACTAGTAATGTGTCATAACCATACCTTATAGGATTCTTGCTTTCCCTTTGAGATCCTCTAAGTGCTTGATTGGATGACTTTTTGAGCTTTAATTTGCACTTGGACTTCCAGGCTTTGAATTCTTCAAAATCAATTTGTTCTTCATCTTCTAAGTTGACAGCCTCTGATGTATGTGATTCTTCTTTGCTCAGATTTGGAAAATCATTTTTCAAATCATAGGATAGCTTTATTTTTCTACAACCATCCTCAAACCAATAGTTACTTTCATCAAATACCACATCCCTACTGATTGCAAATCCTTTGTTGGAAGAATTATAACCTAGATCCTTTCAATTTTTTGGATCAAGCTTTTCCCTAATCTGTGAGGGTATGTGTGCATAAGCAATGCACCCAAAGATCTTACAATGATCTAAAGAAGGTCTCCTATCATTCTATGCCTCATAAGTTTTCATCCCATCTAGGGACTTGGATGGAAGCCTATTGATTACGTAAGTAGCTATGAAAACAACTTCTGCCCATAGACAATTAGGGAGTAATGAGTCAACATTGATCTTGCAGCTTGTACTATTAATCCATTTCTTCTCTTTGCCACTCCATTCAGTTCAGGAGTGTACCTTGTTCTTGTTGCTCTCTTACCTATTTCCTGTAAGAATGAGTCAAACGCATGTGAGAAATGCTCATCACCTCCATCATATCTAATCCTCTTCAAACTTCTTGCTATTTGATTCTCAACCAATGACAAATACTTCTTGAAACAAGTGAAGACTTCATCTTTATGCTTCATAAAATAAATTATTGTCCACCTACTATAGTCATCTATGAATGAAACATAGAACCTTGACCCTAAAATGGATGGCTCTCTGCTAGGACCCCACACATCTGTGTGTACATGCTCCAAGTAGTCTTCATACATGTATCCTCTTTTGTTGAATGGTTGCCTATGTGACTTGCCAAGTTGGCATGCTCCATATTTGTAAATCATATGGTGCTTGGAAAAATTTGGGATGCCAAGCACACTCTTATCGATGCATATTTGCTTCAATATCCTTTCACCTATATGTCCTAGTCTTTTATGGCATATCCCCAATGTACATAGGGTTTGGTTCTTATAATTGAAGAGAGCAATATGTCTTGTATCTTCAACTTTACCTACCAGAATTTTCACCTTTTTCAATCCTCTTGAAGCCTTTTTGAGGGTCCTCCACATATGCTCCATGCCTTTTGAATCTAACATGTAAACCCTTCTCAACAATCTATCCTACATTGATTAGATTCTTGGTTATTGTTGGCACATATAGTACCCTACTTAAAAGATTCATGTTGCCATAAGATGCTTTAACATTTCCAATCTTCTTTACTGAGTGCCTAGTGTCATCACCGATCTGAAATTCATGCTTTTCTTTGGGTTCTTCAAGGTTAGACAGTAATGCTACATTGTGTGCTACATTATTGGAGAAATGAGAATCAATATAGAATAGGTACTCATCATCTTTAATTTTCTTGACAGTCATATATATTGTCTTGCCTCTTGATTGTATATAGCCTCCTCTGTGGAAGCCTCTTCCTCTCTAATTCTTTGTGTTCTTGAAGCATTCATCTGTGGTACGATTGGTCAAGCCACAAATGTTGCAAGGTGAAGAGTTGTATGGTCTCCCCTTTCCTTGCTTTCCTCATGTACCCCTTCCTCTAATACCTCTTCCTCTACGTGTGAAATTCACTTGAGAGGTACCTACATCTCTTCATTCTTCTTACATTTGCCTTTATCTTTACTCTTATTTTTATCATTGTAAAGGGAAGAAGATTGATTACCTCTACAGGTATCTCCATTCTTGTTGAGATTTGTTTCATGTGTGAAGAGTTTCCCCATCAATGTATTGAGGTCAGGTATTTGCATGTCCATATATAGGTCGGTTGATGTGGTAAAAGACTCCTATTTGTCATCAACCTTGATGCCGTTTATGATCTGCCTTACTATCTGCACCTCTTCTATTTCTTCTCCAATACTCCCAAGTTGATTAGCTATATCCTTCATCTTGGTCACATAGATAGTTACACTTTGCTTTGGTTTCTTCTTAAAGGTTATGAACTCCATCCAAAGCTGGTTCTTTCAACGCCTCGTATTTGATGAGAAGTATGAAGATAGTACTTGTCAAGTCTCTTGGGAAGTCTTATAATTCCTAATATGAGGTCAAAAAGAAATTTAGATATTGAATTGAGTATGTAAGACCTCACTAGAGCATCCTTTGCACACAATGCACCTAGTCTCTTTTACTCCTCTCTTGTAGGTTGGGTTTTGCTTCTAAAGGTTGGCATTTCTTCATCTCCAGATATGTATCCATACAAGCTTCATCCTTGGAGGTAAGCCTTCCTCCTTAGGGACCAAGCTAGATCATTTCCCCTATCCAATTTGTCAATGAATGATGGAAATACATCTCCCATTTGGCCTTGATGTTGCTCTAATACCACTCTTGGAGGAGATGGTGGATACCTTCCAAAGATGAGATGGTGCTAGAAATTCTTGGTTCACGACAGCCAAAACTAATTTGAGAAGTGTAAGGTAGACCTCTTGAGCTTTGCAAGAAGCTCAAATAATCACCCAAGTAATTTGGAAGATGATCCTGAAATCATTGGATCAAAACAAATAACTTGCACTTTTCACTATGAACCAAAACTTGCTATTTTGGTCACCACACATACTTAGGAAAATGAATAGTATTCCTTCCTCAGTAACAGTTGGACAAAATCCTTTTGTGGATAACTAATTCATCATGATAGCTACCTTTGACAAGTTATCTCACTTGAAATGATCAAGTATGCTTAGAGAATGATGCTTAGCAATCAGATGTCTATCATGACATTTGTGAGAGTTAGCAGTATGCAGGCCAGAGGGCGATGTGTTGCACATAACTCAAGAATAGCTAAGGCAATTAAAATGAAACTTTGTAGCATGCAAATAGATCTCTAAAATGATCAAGTACAAGATGATAAATAGATCAGAGAAGCTCACTGTTTGGATTAGTATACGATGGAGTAGAGGAGATGAGACATGAGAAGATTATATGTATTAATGCACATAAATTACATTGACATTGGCAATGAATGATTGCATAATATGAGGGAAATTTTAGAGCTATAGTGTGAGATCAACATCCACTTGAAATCCCTCTCAATGTCTCTCCAAATAGGGCTCATCTACGCAACTTCCAAAGTCTACTTTTATAGCTAAAATTGGAGCCAAGGAATCTCTTTACCTTAAAGTGTTCCAAAGTTTCAGGAATTGATTTGCCATAAATCCTCACCAAATAATTTGTGGAAGGATTCTCCTATGAATTCGTGATTCAAATTGGTTCATTTTTGCAAGGATTAAAATCAATATTTTACAAGAGATCATTCATGTGCTAATACATGAAAGAACATATGAACTTTTGGATAAGTGATCAAGCATTTAGGCTTGGAGTAATTGCACCAACATCCAAGGCCAAAAGCTAGAGAGTTGATATGAGGTACCTACTCATGATGGCCAAATGAGTAAAGGGACCCTAGAGAGAACTGTAGATGGTGACTAGAGGAGGGCTATGAATAGGGTGGGAGATGAGTCCCAATTATTTCATTCCCCACTTCTCACATTTGGTATTAGAGCCAAGTTAGAGAGAACTATTTAGAAATCTCGTAAGTCTCTTTGCTGATGTAATTTTCTCCCTTCCTTTGGCTCGACGGGCATGGATATGGCAAGGAATGAGTGTCCCAAGGGGGTATGCACAATCAAGAGGTTTCTCCCATTCACCGATAGCTTCATACACAAAAGGTGAGCTCTAGTTTGAGGTAAGAGCATTTTCACGGAACTTCACGGTTGATGTTTCGCCATCTATGCACAACATTAATGATCAATTTCAGTTAATGAAAAGAACCTCTAGTTTTGGAGTCTCGGGGGTACTATGCCCATTCATCCGTACAAATATTCTTTCAAAAGTAAAGCTCGGGGGGTAAGGGCTTGCCGAAGGGTTCTTCATACTTATATGTTGCAGTTGATCCTCTTTAACTCACAAATTTTCTGTGATTTAATGATAATATAGCTCTATCTATTTGCTCCTAGCATGCAACATAGGGTTGGCAGATAGGTACACACTACTGATATTATCACACATGACTAGAAATTGATTAACGTGCAAAACTAGCTCAATCATTAGATTCTTGAGCCACATAAGCTGATAAGGGACTTGGGATAATGCTCTATACTTAGCTTGAGTGGGGGATGGAGCAACTATGAGCTACTTCTTTGCCATCCTAGAGATGAAATTTTTTCCAAGCATTAATCAATATCCACCTATGCTTCTTCTATATTTGTTGGATCCATCTAGATCTACATCTATATATGCTTTCACCTATGATTAATCTTCAAGAGGACCCCTTGAGATATCTAGGTACACTATTTGTTGCAAGTAAATGTGGAACTCTAGGTTTGTGCATGAATTGAGATAGCATGCCAAATGTATATGGTACATCTATCCTAGTAATAGTGGCATAGCTCAATGTTCTAACTATAGACCCGTATAAAAGTGGATCATCTACTTAACTACCTTCTATTGATGTCAATTTTCTATTTATCTTCACAGGATTACTTAATGGTTTGCATCCTACAAGTCCATACTTCTTCAAGAGATCCACGATGTATGTTTTGTGCATGAGCAACATGCCATTGTCCTTATATATAACTTCAATACCTAGAAAAAATACCTTATATCTCCAAGTTATGAGATCATGAGCTCCTTTTTGAACTTCTATTTGATGTCCTTGATACCTTCTTCACAATCTCCTATAATAATTAGATAAAAAAACATATACACATAAGTAGACATATAGTTCATCTTACTTCTTGTAAAACAATGATGGATCTTCCTTCCTTTTATTGTATCCACAACTGATTAGATCCTCCAAAATTCTTTGATTCCATGACCTTGGGGCTTGTTTGAGGCCATAAAGTGCTTTTTGTAACCTGAAAACATAACCATCCTTGACTTTGTCTTCAAAACCTAATGTGAAGTCCATGCACCTAACTTATCTAGCTCTCCATTGAGGAAACCAATATTTTTCACATGGTTTAGATACATCTTCCAACTCTTGCATGTTGCAATAATAGTTGTGATGGTATTCATATAGACACAAGGTTAAAGGTCTCCTCATAATCTACTCCATATGTCTGAGCAAAACCTTTGGCTACAAGACTGGCTTTATACCGAGCAACACTAACATCTGAATGATTCTTAACCTTATAAACCCACTTATTTTCAATTACCATCATATATGAAGTCCTTTATATGGAATCAGATCAAATCGTGTTGTCTAATATTGACTTCCGAGTTCCAATCTTTATTGATCATGACATATTGTTTCACCTTGTTGCAACTCTTCTAGAGATAGCACACCAAGTGTGAGCCTCAAGGAGTCACTAGATGGGGGAGATCATAGGAGTGAGAGGTTAAGAGCCTTCCACTTGGGAAGGCCCACAAGCCTAAGAGCACTCTTGTTTCTAAAAATAAATTTGGCCCAAGAGGCTTCCCTATTGCTCCATGCTTTTGTTAATCATCTGGTTGCCAATGTATTGGGCATTCCTTGAATTTATAGAATTCCCAAACCACCTTGATTGTTTTGGCTTATGCAAGTAGCTCATTGAATTTTAGGACACCGCTTCTTTGAGGCTCTCACGTCTAGAGAAGATTTTTGCAAATTCTTTTCAATTTGAAAATTTCTTTGTCCTTTTGTCTCAAGCAAGAGTAAAAGTAGATGATTAAAGTAACAATAAAAGTGTTAACCATCATAGATCACCCTGCTAGGTTGATCTCCGTACCGTTGGAGTATGTTAACTTGTTATCAAGCTTAGAAAGAGCCGAGTTCTCTCACTCAACCATCGGAATACCAACCAGGTGGACAATTTGTTATCTATAAATAAATAAATAAATAAATAAATAAATATATATATATATATATATATATATATATATATATATATATATATATATATATATATATATATATATATATATATATATATATGTGTGTGTGTGTGTGTGTGTGTGTGTGTGTGTTTGTGTTTCTGTGTGGGTATACTACATACATACATTGAACGATCATTTGACATTTGCCCACGTCCTTCAATTTCGATTGCAAGTTCTTATCATAAAGGAAGTAGATCCCTAACTTAAGAGAGAACATTCCTCGCATGTACATGTCCCTTTGATGGGCATAGCTCAGGACTTAATAAAATAGTAAAGCCGATGTTTGTGTTTACGTTGATAGGTAGTTTTTAGTTATTCATATATCTAATTCATGTATTATTATATTAGGCCTGATCATCACATAATTTGTTTCAATAACCTCTCGTGTTCATCATATGCATACATAAATTTTTACAAAATATACAATCTCGGTGTGTAGTTATAGTAAGGCTACTTAGGTATCCTCTTTTTTAGAGTTACATTAAGGCCAGAAATGAGTCAAGAAAAGGAGAGGAAATATTTAAACTTATTATAACGACGGGAAACTCAGAGGAAGATATATTTGAGTTGCACTAGGTATAAAAGAGAGCATTTAGGACAAATAGAATTAACTAGAAAGAAAATTAGAATTGTCTAAACAGAAAAATAGTTCTTGTAGATAGTTCTATTCAACATACCTAGAGATATTTGAATTCAAGGTCTCATAAGGTAAAGAGAAATTGTAAGAGGTAGCATTCTGGATCCGTCATCAAGGCTAACCTTACAAAAGGTAAAGCGGAATTTTCTTTATTCTAATTGAGAGGGAACGATATGAGGGCAAAAAAATTCTATCATAGCTGATTTGAATACCTAAATAAAAAACCACAAAAAAATAACATTTTCAACGATGGAGGTTCACGCATTTTTTTTGTCGGGAATAGTGGAGTCTTGTTCCGTTATGATGCCCAATACTTCAAGATATTTTTGAGTCACAGTCTATGATATGAACGTATCTGATCCTAAATATGCTAACTATATGGACGAAGGTACATTTTAAGGTGGCTGCCTTCAGCCCCAAGGATTTCCTTTAAGCCTAGCATAAAAACGTCCTCTTTTGACATACTTCTTCTACCTTCTTTACTCTTTTACCATTTTCTATCTCTTAATTAATTGTATTTAAATAGAAATAATAATTAAAAAATAATAAGTATTATTATTATAGTCGTGGAAAGAAGTATCTTGGTATGGTGTGACTTATGTATATGTAGGCCATCTTTATAACAGACGTAGAAGGAATACTCACACACAATGAGGCTCACATCTATGTCTATTGAAGTCTTCTTCAAAAACAAATAAGAATCATGATTAGGGTCTTGAATGGGAAATATTGGATTGAAGTTGACTTTCTTGATCTATAGGAAAAGCCATAGAGAAGAAAATCCAAATACCTCATGATCCAAACATGGGATGGATGTATGAAATTACGGCCATCCATCAATAGCGTTTTGCAAATGTTATATTGGGTGTGCATTGTTTATACTCAAAGTTGGGTTACAAGGGTACGTTTATAGTTTATGTTTCTCATATAGACGTTCTAATGGGGAAGACTCTATCGAACTCCTTGCGAAATGCATACAAAGCGAGAACTTAGTGGTTGTGTTTCTCTAGAACCTAGTAGATAGGTACACACTACTCATATTTTCACACATGATTAAAAACTTATTAATTTGTAAATTGAGTTTAACCATAAGTTTCTTGAGCCAGATTAGCACAAGTAGTGGTTGCGTCGAACCTAGAATTTGTAGATAGGTACACATTACTCCTGTTTTCACACAGGATTGAAAATTTATTAATTTGTAAATTGAGTTCAACCATAAGCTTCTTGAGCTACATTAGCACAAGTAAATTCTGCTAATAATATTTATCCAGTTTCTATTGAGGATAAGGCGATTCCTAGTTGTTTGGTGTATGCCTTGTGAAGGCATGAAGTAGCTTGTCTTGGAGCCATTGCTTCTCACATTAATAGTGAGGGTTTTGAGTGAAATAACTTGCATTAGCAAGGTGTTAGATTTTAGATTGTGTGTACAAAAGTTCTTGGGTTCAGCCCTTAAGAGTATCAGTAAAGCATTCATTTGTGTAAAGAGAGGTTGTGTGAGTGTGTTTGTGAGGCAGACCATAATTTAATAATACATAGGGAAGTTGTATATTCTCCCATATGTGATATCAAATCATTTCAACATACAAAGGCATTCAAGGAGGACCGAGAAAATACATTGAAGGAGTTAGAAGGAAGGAGAGGTATTTGATCAAGTTCAAGAGCACACAGCCAAGCAAAGGGATTCTACTACTCGAAAAGGAGAGCATCGATTGCATGTGATTGGTACTTGAACTTCTGAAGTAAAATCTATTGTTTTTTCTCACTTCTCTTTGCATCACTGGATCTAGAGAGTGCGTTGAGATTACAACATGTCAAAGTATAGAACTCAAATCAAGAACTGTGATAAAAAACACTTATGAGCCAATGGAGATCTCGAATATCTAGCTATCTAATGGTGAATGGATTATGCGCTTTCATTAGTGGCACATATGGTAGGATTAGATACGATGAGAATCCAACTTGTCATCAATTAAAGAGTTTAAAGGAGTCAAACAAGAGAGCTAAGAGAGTCATTCTCATATTATCGCAACACATTAGCAATGTGTTGATAGGGCATATAAGAGATTTAGTGACCTCCATGAATATATGGAAATGCTAGAAAGACTTTACTCCACTTCAACCAAATCCAAGAAGATTAGTTTGAAAAATGAACTTACTTTGGTTTGTTAGAAACTTATTATTTTCCCCTAAATTTTTCTCAAAGCTCATGTTGAATCTCTAAGTCAAATGGTTTCTTTTGGGTTTAGTTCTGAAAGCAAATGCTATCATTTGTATCATTCACAAACTAGATGCATTTTGGTTACATGATGCACTTGTTGATGAGAGGGCTGATATAGAGGAGGCAATAAATATCCCAGATGCAGACTTTGCGAGATAGCAAAGTAGATGCTTTTCTATCATATCCTACTTGTTTAGGCTCTCGATTGCTTATTTTGCATCAGAGAAAGAGAGCCTTAATAGGAGATCTGGCAACAAAAAGCAAAAGCAAATGCACATGCAACTCATGTAGATCTCACTTGCCACTGTTGGGAAACAACGTGAGATGCTCTACTTGTTATAGATAATAGAACATGCAACGCCTTTGTCTTGACTTTGGGTAGCACTGATCATACATGACTCCACTTGTCTTACTGCAGCTACATCTATTTCTCTTTCTTTCTGGTGTGTTTGGAACGGAACATAAAAAAAAACAAAACTAAATATTATACGTGGATATCACAAAGACATCAACTAGTAGCTTTCAGGACTATGCAGCCATCGAAACAACTGTTGAAGATATTCCGTGGCATGGAAGGTCCTACTTCCACTTAACATCATACCCTCATGGTGGCATCATTGCAACGGTTATTACAGTCTTCGATCATCTCTGTTCTTTCATGGGGGGGCGGGGGGGCAGAGAGAGAGAGAGAGAGAGAGAGAGAGAGAGAGAGAGAACAATCACATACGAGGAATAATAATGCACACATATGATGAAACATGTGCTCATATGAACACATAGAGGACAAAATAATGTCTAAGGAAAACGAAGGCACAACCGTCATTTGACCATACGAGATTATAGAAATGGATAGGAAGAAAAAGCAGCCGCCGTCATAGTCTCTGTGTATGATTGTTCGTCTCTGTGTGAGCGATTGTGTATGTGTGTGTGCGCGCGCGTTAATGTTAGCTTAGAACTCTATCTGAGGTACATGGTGAGGTTATGCACGCGGCTGAATCACACCATTGAAGTTTACAGATAAAAACTAAGGGAATCGGTACAATACAACCGCATTGCTCTTATGTCAAGCTTGGTCATCATCCTCAAAATATGGACAATGTCATGTTAAGAATATGGCGTTTTCCCCCCCACTGTACTAAGAATATCACGGTTTCTTAATCCTCAATTGAACAATCACCACATGGGAAAGATCGCCGTTACTTGATATTATATTTGTAGTTCTTGATCCACTTACTCAAAAGCGCACACTTCTTGCCTATCAAAAAGACTAATTACATAATTGTTTGTAAAAAAAAGCTTTCAATTACATGCGATTCCCAACAACATATTTCTTGATAGAGATTCTAAGATCACATCAAACTTGGAAAGAAGCATTTGAAGCAATTGGTACTTAACTTTGTATGAGTACAGCTTTCAATCAAAGACTCGCGAAGAAATTGAAAATGTTAATTGAGTACTTGAAGATTTGTTGCATATGAATGAGAATGAAAAAAATGAAAATATGATTGATTATTTTCCCGTACTTGAGTTTGCATAAAACAATACATAGCATGGATACATAAAAAACTGACTCCGTTTGAAGCTATGTATGGTTATGATTGTTTACCTCCACCTTTCTTTTCTAACTCTTTCAATAAAGTAGAAGCATTTAAACAGATTCTTGAGAATATGGATAAAACAGTTGGAAGAACTAAAAAACACATAAAATAATCTCAAGAAAAAAGAGAAAAGAGATTCTATGATGTGAAGAGAAAACGACTTGAACTACAACAATAGCATATTATATTTCTTAAGGTGAACCCTCAATGGTCTAAGTTTTTGTTAAAGAAGCAACTTAAACTTTCTCATGTGTCCTACCCGTGCTTGCTGTCCTACTTTTGACATGTGCCACTAGAAAGCAATAGATAACTAGAACACGTGCTTTATGGGAGTTTGACATGCAACATTTAGATAGAGTGATACTTATTATTTTTGGTACCTTCTTCATTGCGAATGATCAAACTAAATCCAGAAGAAGGTATGGACTTGTTGCACCATACAAGAGCATGCCCTCATCCAAAATATTTAATTTTGAAAGAGATTATGAGTTAGGTTGTGATTAAGAGTGTGAGGGAGATTGAAGTTGATACTACATGGGTGCCATCTTGTAGTTTATAATCTTTTGGCCAAAAGGTTAAGGGAAAAATCTATGGACCATTCCAAGTGTGAGCTAGCAAAGTTAGTTTTACATCTCTCCTTCAGGATTTTCCACTTTGATTCACTTCGAATAAAGCTTGTTTCCAATTTATCAGACTTGATAGCCTAAGAGAGGCATGAACTCTCCTGCATAAGATTTTTCTTGTGAGATACGAATAGAAGACATGAGAGAGATACTCCATCCCCTAGTGACATCTCTTACACCATGGTGTAGCTCCACAAATTCTAGCCACTTTCATATTGGCCTAGTTTCTGTGATGGGGGATTTGCTAAAGGAGGGTTAATTTCTTGCGCTCCACAAGAGGGTGCTATGTTTGATTCTCTCTTCTCTCTGGAAACCACTACCCTTTTTTTTAATTTTCATGTCATTCTAGGATTCTTATTTTTGGATTGAAACACATAAATATGCTAGTTGTGAATCTAGTGAAGAGATAGTAGAAGCTTCGAGAAGAATGGTTAAAAAATATCATACATTGCATCAACGCAAGTTAGCGGATATGCTTCATTAACAAGATGATTTGCATGTTTATTCTTCTATTTGGACATTCAAGTGTAGAATATAATCCAATTTCTATAATAGAGTTGTCTATTGAGACTTCTATTCATTTTCTATTAAAGAAATCTTTGAATAACTTATTAATATAGTCATATTAAATGACATTTACCAAGTTATTCTACGTTTAGGGTAGTTCTTGTGGTTGTAAGCATAATTTCTTCCAATTTCATATTTTTACCAAGAATCACCTCTAACACTACGCCTTGAATGAAAGCTTGGGTTTTTCTTTTTATCTTTCGCACAATCGATCATATTTAAGCACTAAAAAGACTAAAAAATATCCACATATGAAGAGTAGGTGAAGTAATGAAAAATATCCATGCACTTCTCCTTCAACTCCATATGCGTGAAAGGTAATATCTAAGAACTCTTGTTGTAGCGTTCCTTCGTCGTGTTTTAGTTCTCTTAGAGAAATGGCTTTGGAAAACCAATTCTAATACGTATGCCCATTGATAATTGTAATATAGATAAGAATCCTAGCAAAATTTATGTACATGGTTTTACTGTTAAGGTTGCTATAAACATATTGCATCATCTTTATTTTTTTGTTTTGTTCATATGGATTTGTTGGAATACATTCAAAGTCCAACATAAGGCACTTTTTCAGGGAACTGTTCACATGCTTGTACTACAATAACAAAAGATCTTTATGATTCCTAAACATCTTAACCGTATAAGGAAGCATCAGGTCTCTTACGAATAATGTCTCGCATATAAAGATAAAAATTTATGTTTGAATCTTCAGCTTCTTTATTATTCATATTGATTATTTACAATAAAGTCCAAGAAAAATAACAATTACATAAGTAGACATAAAGAATTATCCCATATAACCCTTTTCGTAAAACCATAGCAAGATTTGAGTGATTTATAAACACTTATTCATTTCCTTTCTCTATCAAACTTGTTTCTAGCTCTTAGAATTCAAAAAATGCTACAGTAGATCTATGTGAGACATTTCCCTTCCATCAGCCAATGAAATGAATACTATTATTCTTTATATCTAAAGAGACACCAAAAGTCTCATGATAATATCTAACATGTACATCTACTTGAAAATATGTGCTTCCATTGTCAAAATAACTAAATAATATTATTCTTTCTAAGTAGAGAAATCCAAAAGTCTCATGAAAATATCTACGATATGTTCTATTGTAACCTATTTGGATTATATATGAGATTTTTTTGATTATGCTCTCTACACTAGAAAGTAAAGATGAAAGTAAGAGATTTGAAACAAGAAACTTCTTGAAATATTATTTTTGAAAAATAAAACATATAAAATTCTTTAATCTAGTAACTTTCTTAATTGGAATTATATTTTCTTCTAATGTCTCACATTCTATTCATTTTTAAGTGGTTTTTTTTATATTAACATTATAAAGTCAAATGTGGATTTTGGGTGAGACAAGGATCATTCAAACTAGTCTATGATTAAGGAGAAACTTTATTTTTATTTATATATTGTATTATAATGGGAGAATCAACACTTTCCTAATGCAACTTCAAGCATGAATGGCCTCATAGGTATGTTCACAAATACCTCTAATCAACCAATTGCATGGTTCTCTGAGTTGCTATGGAATAAGACCTAGAGATTTTAGTCACTCAATGTACTCTATGACACCTTTATAATGCAAGTTATTTGACACAAAATACTTGCTTCTAATCTAAGAATCAATGCCTTTAGGAGAGGCTATTACTACCTTGATTAGATATGCACACAAAGACCATTGCTCCCTCCTATCATTATTTCTCTCAGAAAATGCACATTGTAGACTTAAGCTTGATGAAAAACGTTAGAGTAATATATAATAGTTTTATCACAACCCAAAAATTACAAAAAAATGGATACCATATGAAGAGGGAAATACGCTCACAGCCTAGAGATAACTAGATCCTTAACAAACAAAATAGATTGTGAGCTATGGCTACTCAAAAAATGGAGAAAATGCTCAATCAATTAGATTGCCTACTTAGCAAGAGTCCTACTAGCTTATTTAAAATCCTAAATTGATAGCACTGGGAAGATCTTCTCAACTCCAAGTTTCATATGTCATTCCATCGCCTCTTTTAAACCATAATCTTGATTGATTCCAATGTGTTGGTGAACATAAGCACATTGATCCTTGGTACTTATGTTTTGGCCTTGTAGCTCCCTTGTCAGAACCTCCTCTCTGATGTTGTGATAATGTACCTCTATTTGCTTGCTTCTAGCATGGAACATAGGATTGGTAGATAGGTACACACTACTCATCTTTTCACACATTATGGGAAATCGATTGACCTCCAACTTTATTTCAACCATAAGCTTCTTAAAACTCATAAGCTCACATGTAAGTTGTGCTAATGCTCACTCAGCTTCTATTTGAAGACAATGAAATTTTCTAGGTTGCTTCTCTGCCATGCATGGAATGACCTTCTTTCATAGCATCCTATCTTTTCTAGATCAAGCCCAATTAGCATCTGCATATGCTTTTACCTACAAATCATCTTCAAAACAATAGAAAAGATTCTTGTTCAAGGTACCTTTGAGATATATGAGTGCTCTCTTAGTTGCAAGTAAGTGAGCAATTCTAGTTGTGTGCATTAATTGAGATAGCACATCAATAGTATATTCTAAGTTATGCCTTTTGATATTGGCATAATTCAAAGACCCCGCTATAGATCTATATTATAATGCATCTTGAAACTCATTACCTTCCATTGAAGTGAATTTCATATTGAATTACATTAGGTTGCTGAATGGTTTGGAGCTTGTAGTTCCATCCTTCTTCAATACAAACAATATTTATTTCATCTACATGATCCAAATACCATTATCTTTGTGTACAACTTCAACACTTAGAAAACATCTTAGATATCCAAGATTTGAGATCTTGAAATCCTTTCCAAGTTACTTCTTCATGTCCTTGATGCCTTCTTCATTATCATAATCAAGTCATCTACATACAAACACACAATTAGAGAGATTTTTCAAGTTTTCATTTGTAGAATAATGATGATTAACCTTTGCCTTGTTTGTATCTAGAACTCATCAAGTATTCTACAAGCATGTGATTCCGTGCCCTTAGGATGCTTTAGACCATTTAAACTACAATCGTAATCACCTTTGCTTTTATCTTCAAACCCTAATGGTTAGTCCATCTATACCATCTCCCTTAGCTCTCCATTTAAGAAAGTATTCTTCACATTGAGCTGATACAACTTTAATGCTTGCTAGCTGGTATTGGAATGATTTTTCTTATGGTAGTCATCTTTCCCACATAGCTAAATGTTTCTTCGCATTCCACTCAATATGTTTGAGCAAAGCCTTCAGCTCTAAGTCTTGCTCTATACATAGGATACTTAGCATCTGAATTCTTCATTATGTTATATACCCACTTGTTTCCAATGACCATCATGTCTTTGTAGGCTCATTTTCAATACTTTCCGAAATTTTGTAATAAGACCTAGATGTGGAGAATAAAAACTTGTGGATCTCCTTTTTCGGATCCTGTGGAGTAGTTAGCACACTTCTTCACCTTACTTTTTGATCCTCTAAGCTTCATTTTGTGTGCTGTAGGGTCGATCGAACCTTGGTTCTAGGCATTTTAGAGATGGAAATGTGTTTGAGAGCTTCATTCAAGTTTGAATGCTCCACCATCCAATGTTCAGTGAAAGTACTTGGAGAAGTGAGATTAGTAGAAATCTTTGATTAAAGATGTTGAAATTCGGTCTAGCTAACTAGCAGATGACTTACCCTTTTTCTATTGGAGACTTTTATACACATTATAAGCTTCATGTTTGATACAATAAAACACCCTATGTGCTTTGGAAATCCATTGAGAAATTTTTTATCCAAAACAAATAACTTGCACATAAGAAACTACAAGAACAATTTACTATTTTGGTTGGAATATGCAATTTCTAAAGCTTACTTCCCTTCGCTTGGTATGAATTGACTAAATTCCTCTTAGAGGATGGTGGTATATAGCTTTCAATAGCTATTATTCACAACAAATCCATATGTAATCAATTCTAACCTTAACATCAACAAGTGGTGATCCCGATATATCAAGAGTCTGCAAACGTACACCTTGGGGTGCTCATGACCATGATGACTCCAAGGTGTATAGTATCCAAGATGGAGCTCCGATGATGGATGAAGCTGGCAAAGCAATGCGTGCAGGTATATGAAAGCTTTGCTCCATACAGTTTGGACACTCTATCATGTTGAAATGGAGTGAACAAGATAAAGATCGGAAGAATTATATCACACAGACAATTTATCACGGGTTCCGACCAGCCATGGAGAGCCTCTTGTCAGTTCAGAGTGGATTCTACAACCACACGTGAAGTTATTTCCCATCGTTAGACCATTTAATGCCTTCTTTAACCTGCACACTTGGTTTTCATGCCCTTTCTGCACAAAGCCATGGGGTTGAAAAACATACACTTCTTCATGCAAGTCACCATTTAGAAATGTTGTTTTAATGTCCAATTGATGTAAATATCTCACAATCTATGAGACCAAATGCTAAAAACACATAAAACAGACACTAATAGATTCCAATGAGTCATTATTCATAAGCATTCAATATATGAGGAGTGAGAAGAAAACGTTTACAAGTTAGTAGACTTTGGAGATGATGATGCAAGGAAGTGAGGAACAAGCAAGAAGATGTTGAATTGATTGTATATTTATCAAACATATTATGAACATTCTTTAGAGCCTTTATACACTTTTCCTATGATCTAGGAAATAGGGAATCAAGTCCAAAAAAGCTATTCGGGTAGTTGCTTTGATACAAAATTCATAACGCATGACTTTTTGGTATCCCATATTTATCCTTGAACAAGAATAATTATCTAGAGTCCATAAATGCTTATGGAATTTTAGAAGGATAGGAAATCATATTAAATATTGTAACACTATGGTTCACTCTAAGTGATTACTTCATCTAGAACAAATCTTCATTCAAGCGTGATGCAAGTTTCTTTGTTCTTATACCCCCCCCCCCCCCCTTAAGCTAAAGCATGAAAAAGTTGTTATACCTGTCCCACTATGCCGTTGTTCACGTCGGGTTCAAATGTGGGAGTGATTTCTGACGACTGGTGGATCAGATCAACCGCCAGATATACGGCGCATGCCGGGTGCTTAGAGCAAACTCAGGTACAGTGACAACTCATAAAATAGATGTGAACTTAGAAAGAAATAATCAGTTCCACAATTCACGCTTGTATTAACATTAATAGCCCTTGGAAAACTTCCAAACTCTTGTAAATCATAAATCAAACTTGGTCAATTAATCCAGCAAATCAAAGTGACGCCAGTCGCATTCAGTAGCTATTTATCTTTAAAGTGACACATAGACTTGTTTGATGACTAATTTTTCACGGTCATGAGTCACCATATTAAACAGATACTAATCTCTAGATTCCTTAGAGGATAAGTGAAATGGTTTAATGGTTCTAGAAGATCATTGTAACCATTCGGAAGTTAACATCAAGATGTGTTGTAAACATTTTCCTAACAGAACAAAAATATGGAATTCGGCACTTTTGTGCTGTTTATCGAGAATTCAAAAGTGCATCAAACTTGAACCTCAAGTTGGCTTATATATATTCACTATCATCACACATAGTGAACTGTTGGCTTATATATATTCACTATCATCGCACATAGTGAACTGCTTAGTTTTAATATTATATTCAAAAACTGCCACATTTCTTTATAGAATGTCCTTGAGAACCACGTAAGTCGATAACCTTCTCCACCTCCGAAGATCACTGTTTGCATTTGAATTCTGGTTTAGATATTACAAAGCTAATAAAGTATTGACAGAAACGGTGTATGAAAACTCATAATAGACAAAATTTCATTCAACAAAACTTGTCAATTTATATTGACAAAATCAATAAACCGTAACGAATTCATGATATAGGTAGATATGGCTGTTGTCAACTCCCAAAACAATTGAGGATCAGAGTTAAGAGTGTCACTGTCCGACACCCAGTAGATCAGAACTATAGATTTCAATACCTGTGCTTTGGTTTAAATATTACCTTAACCAAATTTATGTTTCAATTTATATGAAAACAAGTTAAAAAAAAAACAATATCTACAACAATCAATCATCTTTTCTTGTCGGAGTCCAGAAGTTGACGAAGGGAAACAGTACCCTGGTATGATGGTATAACATGAACTTTGAGTATAAGAGGCGAAAGAAATCTAACTATCTATCAGCACTATGAATTATAAAAGACCTTTCATTCCACCTAATGATAACATAACAAAAGGTTTCCAATATGAAAGTAATCGCTCTGGTGAGCGGAAATATTCAACAGAACTAACAGCAGAATTGAAATATAATTAAAGTTAGATTGAACAAAACAAAATCTACCATTATTGTGATGCTGCGGATGATAATGCAGATTGCAAAACCTCAAAGTCATTTCTTTTGTGTCACTCTTATATACATGTGCGCATCGTATTCCTTGAATAAAGCGTCGACTGTCTTTGTTCAGCTACAATCATCTCTGCGGCAGTGTAGTACGATCTCACAGTGCATCATTACATAAATTTGCCACTGAATAATCCTATGACCATGGTGTTGTTCGGAATCCTCAGCGATCTCAGATCATTAAGTTTTGGTGTCTATTTGCACCCTTTGAACATAATAGTGCCAGTTTATTCCCGGATTGTACTCTCCCTTAAGTGTCAGATTTAACTTCTTCCTTTCATAGCACAGAAGAAATCATCAATTGCTTTCTACGTCTGTTGTGTAAGCTCTCTGCTTCAATATGCTAATCAGTGTCGTTCTCCAAACGTCTTCTGCTTCAGCCTATAGCACACAAAAAGAGTATGCTTAAGAAAATTAATGCACAGATCCTTCAACTGCTCTCAAAATTGTCACGCGCATCCTCAGAATTCATTAGATATGCTAGATGTAGTGCCATTTTCAAAAGATCATAACAGCAAAGACTATCGTCGCAAATTGTCGTCGAAGATTGTCGGAAGATCTTTTGTCCACTATCCTATAATTCATGCCATGTATCGTCCCCTCTATTCCTCTGATCCTTCTTCCTCTATATGCCCCCCAGAAGGAAAGTTTGCCATCAGAAGTATTGAAGAGCCTCTTTACCCAGCAGCTCTTCCTCCGTATATTGCCTCCTCTCTCCCCTCTGAAGCTCTGCATGCCTTAATTTCCATAAAAAAAAATGGACGATCAATTGGACCCTCTCGGCAGCAACTCCTCCTCAGATAAAAGCGCTCTCCCAATCTGTCAGACCACTCCTAGTTGGTCTCCTCCGGAGCTTTAGACGACCCCCCTCCTTAGATGGCGCCGCCTCCCTATCTCTGTATGAATAGCAGTCCCTTTAACTCGCACTTTTCTCCCAGTTGAAGCTGTAGAACTCCAACACGCTGTCCAAGAGGATACCATAATTAACAAGAAGTGAGGGTTCCCAAGAAAAATTGCCGCTTCTTTCTCCGTGAGTTCCACTATTCCAAAACAGCGTGTGTCCCTTATAACAGTGACCCCCCTTTTCCTTCATGTAGAACCTCCTTATGCTTTTCTTGTTACGTTAGTTTAATCAAAAGAAAAGTAGATAGATATATTTTGACTTTGGGAGTTTCTCTAACTATAGAGAATTAAAACTTTCATCATGGAACTATGACTGTAAAGTGCTGAACAAACATTATGAACAGCATATTAGGTTCTAAAGTAGCTCTGCCTTCTTCTTTCTTATGATCTTTGGCTTCTCTTTGATAGAATAACTGAACAAACATACAAGGCTTTTTGTAGTGCACTTATGATCAGACATAACTCTTCTTTCTAATTGCACAGTGATCAAAGTTTTTATGCTATCAATTCTAATCTTCCATGATATTCTGCAATCATTTATTGAAGTTAGTCATCCAAAGAGCTTCTATAATTCTCACTTATGATCACTTTGACTTTGATGGTGTCTTCTAATGAGGAGAGTAAATCTCTCCGACATCCACCCCCTCCAAACCTATGCTTCCTCCGGATGCGCCAAACCTGCAGATCAGAGAAGGCAATATCAAATTCTTTTGCAAATTAATCATGACTCAAATGCAAATAGTCTATAAAAAATGCTTCTATCATTAGTACATCTTCAGATAACAAAGAAAACTTATAGAATTATGTAAGCTTGAATTTCAACCTTTTTGTTCAATGCATGAGTTGGAAAATAGGTTTTAGAAAGAAACTATAGAAGTCATTCAAATAGTGTTCGTACTAACTCTTCTATTAACTCTGTTCATAAGTAAAGCATATGTTATATAAGCCTTCTATCCTCATCTCCTAGCCACTTACCATTAAGATACAAAAAACTAATTCCCCTCTAGCATACATCCGCCTTATATAGCCCGCTTTTCAATTCAGAAGTGATTTCAAGACCACAACTCATTCATTGAAATGATTTGTTTTTTCTTTCGTCTCTTTTTTCATCATAATGTTTCTTTTTGTTAATTTTCTCTCTTTTCATATGCAGCAACCATTAATGTACTGCTTTCAATTTTTCTTCGCAACTTTTTTTATGAAGGGGAAAGGCTTAACCCCTAATCAGAGCAAAGGATCTAGAGGTAAGCTAAAGCGAGAACTAGGATCTCTTTAGTAAAATGGGTCAGATTTAAGGAAGCTTACCTATATAAAACAAGTTTACTTCTACTAGGAGTTGCAAGTTAAAGGTTCCTTCAACTATTCATATGACAGCCATAGGTCTCTAATCCCTATCTTCCCTTCATGCATGTTCCTACTTCAGTGTAAATTCTACTTTTCATAATTTTAAGAAGTTTCTTAACCTTTCTGAAGAATGTACATATCTAATTATGATAATGCATGAACTTTCATAATAAATTTAAACATAAATCAGGTTTAGAACTTTTTCACTTGATCTATATTGACTCCATCTTCAACTCTCTTTAAGTTCATCAGAAATTTTGGCATAAAATATTGAATTACTTTGATCAATTCATCTTCAGGACCTGTAAGCAATAATAAAGTAGAAACTATAAAACAAGTAATCTTCATTTTCATTTAACCTGCAATCTCATAACTCATCGTCAATTCCTGTAAGTACTCATAAAGTAGAAGATACAAAACAAGTAATATTCATTATCATTTATCTTACAAATATAAGTTGATATATTCTATCAGATTCATCTTCATCATGTCAAAAAATTCATCATAAGAAAGTCATAGTGGTTAAAATTGTCATAGATAATGCATTCTTATTTTTTACAATAGATTTTTCAACCTATTAAACAAAATTCATAAGTTTCACAATAGATTTTTCAACTTTGATAACAAAGTTCATAATTTTTTAGGAAAGAATCATAATGTTCATAGTATAATATACCCATCACATTTGTTGTAAACAAAATCACTTTGTTCAAAATATTCATCATTTCATTATAATAATGTTCTTCATAATTGTTCATCATAATAGATTTCTTCCTTTTTTTTGTTCATATTTTAGTATTCTTTAATTGGTTAAGCAACTCATAATGCAAAACTTTATCATAAGCTTTTAACTAGCTTTTCCAAGCATAAAAAACTTCATAAAACAAAACAATTTAGGTATATGTTCATCTTCTTTAGGAAAACAGGCATATATGCAGCAAGCAATATCAAAACTTGAAAAGTTTTATCTTCAATAAACAATTCCATCACAATAAAACTATTCTCTAAAATTCTTCACCTTTTTCTTAACTTTAGATGAGTTTTTGATATTATTTTCAATCTTCCATAAGGCTTCTTGTACCCATTTTCCCATATTCTTGTCATGTTCTAATTGAATTTGAAGATTTTCATCTTCAGATGTTTGTACTATTCTTTCATCATTTTTATTTTTGTCACATTTATTGTCATTTTCTATGACTTTAGGTTCTGTTTTAGCCTCCAGTATGTCTTTATTTCCATCAATTGATTGTTCATTTTCATCATCTTTTATCCTTATATCTTCTTCTTTCTTAAACTTATTCAATGTTTCTTGATCCTTAAATGTAGTTTGAATATCAATGTTACTCATAGATTTAGGTTTAAGAAAGGTTTGATCATTATCCAAGCATTCACATTTAGTCACAATCTTGGTGTTCATAGAATGTAATTGACATACATTACTTTTCTCATTATGACTCTTAGGTTTCCATTGTTTTGAAGTTTGGTTTTAGGACTCAATTTTGTTTGATCAAAATAGTCTATCATCACCCCTCTACCTAAGTTTAATCTCAAAGGTAATTGTGTTTGATAATCACATATTTTCTGTTCACTTTCTAGTACCAATTGTTGGCTACATGCTTTCTCATAGGCCATACAAATGTGGGAGCGATTTCTGACGACTGGCGGATCAATTCAGTCGTCTCGCTAACAGCGCACGCAGGGTGACTATGCAGAACAAGTATAACTTTTCCTAAGGTCCGTAGGGCAAAGCGTTCCTATATCTTGCTATAGTGTCAAAATAAGATGGTGAGATAAGTTTTTCACTAACTACTTGATCTTTAATGCTTTCAGTTTCATTGGATCTTCTTGAAAATTATCGACGTTTCTATCTACAGTTTGTGGGAAAAGTTCTTCACTATTCTCAATGCTAGGTGGAACAGTGGAAAGTAAATGTAAAGTTCTATTAGGATCATGCAAAGTTTCTTTAACTATCTTATTTTTAACTAACTCTTCAAATTCTTCAACTGATTTAGGAAATAATAACTCAAATGTAGCTGGAGGTAGAAAGGAACTACTTGAAGAAGCCTCTTTAGACATAAGTTGAAAATGACACTAGATTAATGATCAAATTCCTATACACACTTATAAGATAATGTCATAAAATGATAACCTATCCAAGCTTAAAGGATAACCTATACAAGCTAATCAATAGTTTAAGCTAAGTAATTCTTTTCGCTTCAAGTCTTCAGTTCATCAACAAGGCTGCAATTCTTCAGAAAATCACATCTGAAAATCACATGAATCTCCAGTTCACGAACAGGGCTCAGAAAATCACATCTGAAAATCACATGAATCTCCAGTTCACCAACAGGGCTCTGAAAATCACATCTAAAAATCACATGAATCTCCAGTTCACCAACAGGGCTCTGAAAATCACATCTGAAAATCACTGAATCTCGAGTTCACCAACAGGGCTCTGAAAATCACATGAGAAATATTAGTATGCATTTATAAAATAATTACACTCATTTAAAACTTAAACAATTTTAGTTAAATCATTTATTTAAACATACATATTACAGTAAAATAATACATTCATACAATTACTTTAGCATACATAAATCATTCATATAAGTATATTGTTTCATATACTTATACATATTTAAACATATTATATAAGCTGACATGCATATACATACATATACATACACTTAACATAAATGACATGCATACCACACATAATCATACATTCACAAACACATGCAAAACATACATGCATTACCACAACTTTCATGCAAACATGCACATGCATAAATGATCATGCATACATGCACACTAACATACACTTAACATAAATGATCATGCATATATATATGACACATACATGCATAAATGAATTACACTAACACACATATGCATATCATACATATACATGCATACATACATGACATGCACACATTCATGCATAAACATGTATACATAACATGCATTATATGAACATGCATGTACTACCTTTCACCCTTCCACACATACACTCAGGCTCATGCACTAAATGAACATGCATACAACATGCCTACATGCACTAATAACCATGCATAAGCATACATGCACATGCATAAATGCACATGCACTAGCAACCATGCATAAACATGCATGTACTATCATGCAACAAGCAAACATGCATGACATGCATACATACATGCAAACACTATCAACATGCATGCACACATGATATACACATAACATCTAAAGTACATACATTAATGACATGCATGAACTAACATGGATAAAATTCTAACATGCATTAGCTAAATATACATTTATATGCAATAACATATTCATGCACTTAATATACATCTAACATTCATAAACATACCTATCATTTACATGCATATCCTAACATCTAACATGCACTTATCTTAACTAACATGCATTAACATCCCTAACTTCTAACATGTACTACCTAACATATACATTCATTACTTAACATCTAATAACATGCGTACATACACTATCATGTCTAATATGTAATAACATACCTATCATGCACTAACATCAAACATGGGTTCAAGCACTAACAACTAACATGCACTAACAACTAACATGGGTTCATATAATAACAACTAACATGCACTAACATGCACTAACATCAAACATGGGTTCATGCACTAACAATTAACATGGGTTCAAGCACTAACATGGGTACAATCAATGACTAAACATGCCTAACATGATACATGGGTAAAAAAAACTTAGGTGTCTATCAAGCTAAGGGTTGAAGAAGCTTGGGTTAAGGGTAAGGTAAAGAAAGGAAAGGATAAAGGAAGATAGATTAGGGAAATTATATGGATAAAGAGAGGTGGAAAGAATAATGAGATCTTCGGAAGGAATCAAGGCTAAAAGCTTCTTCTTTTTGCTAACCTGTGAACACAAAAAACATTAGGATAACAATTATACATTTAATATCTAACCAATTCAATTAATTAAACTCACACATACATAAATACTTAAATATATATACCTATAGTAAATCATAAACATTTAAGTCATAAATATTCGCATGCACACACATACAAATTTATACATACATAAATATTTATACTTATATTTAAACAAATATAAGGACATATATAATCACATACAAATATATAAACATATATATTTATACTCTATATGAGAAGTGAGAATTAATAGTAGATTTTACCTCATTAAATCATAAGTACCAAAGTGATGAAGTTGATGCTACTCTTTTCCACTAGTAGAATCGCTTTTCTTAGTTGTGTGCTCTTGAAGTTGATCAAGTAGCTCTCCTTCCTTGAAACTCCTTCAATGGCTTTTCTTGTCCTCCTTGAATGTCTTTGTATGTCAAAATGATTCAATACCATTGATGGGAGAATATACAAATTCCCTATGCATGCTTGAAATACACTACAACATATTAGGGGTATATCAAGGCTTCTATTGGGGCAAATGCACAAGCTTCATATTTCCCAATGCCAATGTAAGCTTTAGCATATGCATCGGTACCAAACTGCTCATATAAGCGTCAGTATATGTGTCAGGATAAGTGCCAGTTTTATGCCACGGTATACGCACCAGTCATGGCATAAGCACCGGTATAGGCGTCGGTATAAGTGTGGGTAATCGCTTGGGCATAAGCACTCGAATGAGTGTCTGTATGCACTTGGGCATATCGACACCCATATCGGCACATATACTGATGACCATATCTGTGAAATCGTTTTTGGGCAGAGTGTGTTGTCTCTTGCTACAACAACATTATCATGCTATTGCGTAGCAAAAGTGAATGCACTCTGCCCAAAAAAAATGAGTACATGGGATATGTACTCTATTGGCAACCAAAACATGATTTGATAAAGTGAAACATCACCTAACACAAAAGAGATGAGAAAAATGACCCATGAACCATGTACAAAAGGGGATATATATAGTATAAATCTAGCAGATATAAAAGTGTCGCAAACTAGTGCCATATATGAGTCAAATACAAAATATGGAAAAGCACTACCATATAGGAACAGAATAAAAAATTCTGGTGCACCACTACCATATATGAGACAAATACAAAATTGTGGCGCACCAGTGCCATACACATGCCCATATTTGCAGTCGTGCAACAAAGAACATTCATGAAATGAGACAAATTGACATGATATTTACAAACAAAAAATAAAAAATCCAAACCAAGTTTATAAACTCACTTCATTATAGATGCTCCAATGAAATGACCGGACCGCATCCCTCCAAGTCCTCCAACACTACAACCAATCCATGACAATATCCATACGCATCCTCGGTTGGTGTTAGAGGATGATCCACTCCTAACTGTTGCAACAAGTATGCAAAGTGTTACATGAACATACATGACACGCTTAACACAAAAAAAATCAATAATCAAAATGATACTTACAAACTTGTGATGCATAGTGTCATATCCGCCACACATCTAACCGTAGTTTGATGTATGGCTACCACATCTCACTAGTGGTGATAATGATGAGGAGTCTACTACTGCTCATCACGAATCATATCCCACTCCTCAGCATCTAACCATACAAACTTTGGTAAGCCTACTATGAAAGCATCACGAGCCTCAGATTGTCGATGGGACATAACCTCACATGCCCTTTGTTGAATCCACTCTGAGCTGACAATAGGATTGCCATAAGTTTTATTATCTTTATCCTCTTTACTCCATTTTGACATGATAGAGTGTCCAAGCTATATGAAGTAAAGCTCTCGTATGCACTGACACATGGCCTTTTTGCTCCCATCCATCATTAGAGCTCTATCATGTATACTATACACCTTGGATTGATCATGGTCATGAGCACCTCAAGTTGTACATAGTGTACCACGTGGCATACCCACATCTAAGGTACTCACTCTCACAGTAGAAGTGGGAGACACAATGTCCATGGATAAGACTTTGGTTGTGATAAAGATGGCGTACATATACATAAGTCGCACCATACCAAGATACTTCTTTCGATGATGACAATGATGATGATGATTATAATAACTACTTAGATATAATAAATTAAGAGATAGAAAGTTTCAAAGGACTAAAGAAGGTAGAAGAAGTATGTCAAAAGACGAAGTTTTTATGCTACGTTCAGAGGAAATCTTTGGGGCTCCAGGAAGTCACCTAAAAATGCACTTTCGTTCATATAGTTAGCATATTTAGTTTTAGACATGTCCATTTCGTAAACTATGTGACTCCACTATTCCCCCTATATATATATATATATATATATATATATATATATATATATATATATATATATATATATATATATATATATATATATATATATATATATATATATATATATATATATATATATATATATATATATATATATATATATATCGCACGTGAACCTTCATCGTTGGAAATTTTATTTTTTCTGATTTTTTATTTAGGGATTCAAATCAACTATGATAGAAAATTTTTGCCCTCATATCGGTCCGTCTCAATTGGAAAAAAGAAGATTCCTCTTTTTCTTTTGTGAGGTTAACATGAACTTTGCGTCTGTAGCTTTGATGATGGATCCAGAGTGCTACCTCTTTAAAGTTTTCTTTATCTTATGAGAGCTGAAATTCAAATATCTGCAGGTATGCTGAAAGTTGGGTCCTATAAGCTCTCTTTTATAACTAGTGAAACTCAAATAGATCTTCCTCTGAGTTTCCGGTCGTCGTAGTAACTTGAAATATTTCCTATGTTTTTCTTGATTCATTTCAGTCCTTAATGTAGCTCTAGAAAGTGATAGGTCTTCTAGAGCGACTTCTTCTGCGAGGCAAGTGCAAATACGTCCATAAGTCTAAGAACTTAACTGAGGTTTATTTAAGATTATAGGTACTTAAACTTCAATTTCTAAGATTATATAAGGCAGATAGCAATATTTCAATCACACTCTCGTAGAAAAGGAAGGAGATGTTCCTCTCTCTTTCTATATATATATATATATATATATATATATATTGTGACAAGGTAAACATTTTGTTCAGAAAGAAATGATATCTCTATCACGTTGTTTAGATTTCTCATGTGTGAATTCATGCCGTTCAGTAGAACCAGACAAAAGAAATTAGAAAGAAATTCAATACACGGTTGGAGTGCTTTATTAATCTTTGCATGCATCCATGAATGATAAATTGGCTTTTATAAAGATCGTCTGTACATATTTAAGTCGCACCATAGAAAAGTACTTTTTTCGATGATGATGGTGATGATGATGATGATTATTATTATTATTATTAAAATTGAAATTATAATAATAATAATTATTATTATTATTTAACCACTGCATATCGAGAGAGAAAAAGTGCTCGAGTAGAAAAGAATGTAGAAGAACTATATCAAGAGATGTATTTATGCTAGGCTGACAGGTAATCATTTGGGTGTAACGAAGTCACCTAAAAATGCACTTTTGTCCATACAGGTAGCGTAGAGAAGATTGGACATGTCCATTTCTTAAACGATGCGCCTCAAAAGTATTCTGAAGTAATCATCCAAGAGAGCAAATGGATCCTCATGGTTGAGCCTGTTGTTTATCCTTTAAGTTTTTATTTAGGCATTGAAATAGGCTATGATACAGAGTTTTTTCCTTGATATGCTCTCCCTTCATTATCAATAAGAGAATTTCGCTTTAGCTTTTGTGAGATAAAGTTGAACTATGTATATGTGAACTTGGTGAGGGATCCAGAATGCTACATCTTGTAACTTCTCTATACTTTATGAGAGATTGAATTAAAATTTCCCTAGGTATCTTTAAAGTTGGATCCGATATTCTATCTCTTTTAGTTAGTGCAATCCAAATGTATCTTCTCCTGACCTTTGCGTCCTTAGGATAGCTTTAAACCTTCGTACTCATTTTCGTTAATTTGAAGACTTAATGTAGCTTTGGAAAGCTATAGACCTGCAGCTAGCACTACTTCTTCTCAGAGAAAAGTGGAAAAGAGATGCATAAGTCTAGGAACTTAATTTGAGATTTCCTTAGGATTCTAGGTACTTAGAACTTAATTGTTAAAAGATTCTAAAGCACATTATAGCATTTCAATCACATTATCTTTGAAAAGTAAGGAGTTCTTCCAAGAGAAGCTACTAGAGTAGGGTCGCCCTAGCTATACACAGAGACCGAGCTTGTATATTTGGTACAAATCTATGATCATCTGGAAATGATGCACACGTAAAATTTGTGAAATAAATTATATGCTATGAACATGTAAAATTGAAACGAATTGTATGATGAGCAGGAGGAATATAATACTACATGAGTTAGGTAAAGGAAGAGGTAAAAACTTTATATCAGCTTCAACATAGACATCTGCGTAACTACTTGATTATGTAGTTAACTATAATACTACATGAGTAAGATAAAGGAGCAAGTAAAAACTATGTATCAGTTTGAACATAGACATCTGCTAAACTACTTGATCATGTAGAACTATGCCTGTTAAAGGGGACATGTACAACCGAGTTCGGTGCTAGCTTAAGTTAGCGGTCTACTTCCTCGAGGCTAAACATATATAACGGAAACCGATGCAAGTGGTCATAGGATCTTCCAGTGGCGTTGCTTTCATTTTAAATACCAATGTAGTGGTTAATCCCCGAATTTAAGATCTAACTTTTGGTTTTCCGCTAGCTAATCGATTGCAGCCTTTTTGGTATGACATTCTGGTTGTTGCGACACTTGATCTTTAGGCTCGCTATCATTGGATTATGTTGACATTTTAAGACTTTTCGTTAGAGGTTGGATATCGGTTTGGCTTCCACAAATAATAGTTTGACCCATGAACAAGTACAAGTTTATTCTACGTCCATCTCTTTGTCTAGGTATATAAGGGATTCTTTTAGATAGGAGAGACGTAAATAAGAACTTGGTGATCGGCCATGGGGATGAAGAGAGATTAATTATGTTTCATTAAAAAAAACCAAATTATTTGTTGTTGCGCGTAATAGTCTAGTTATTAGTAAGACCGAAAAAGGCGTTTTCTATCATTGCTTTCTTTCTTCTTTTTTTCCATTCTCAACCGCCTCAGCTGAATTCTCATATTTCCAGTTTACCGATGGAACAGCTGCTTCGAAGTCTCATAGTCACATCTTTATTTGTGCTCCGCTGTTCCATCGGTAAACTGGAAATATGAGAATTCAGCTACCTCAACTGAAATTGGTACCTACCTTTTTGGAGGTATACTTGGGGGTAGTTTTGTCGCAGTACTTGTTTGTTGTATGGACAATCTTGTGCTCTATGACTCATGTACCACCTTTCAATTATGTAGTATTGGCCACTAGGGTTCGCGTCTAATTTTAGGATTGCATCCAAAAGGTATACCTCAAGTGTTTCGCGTCTAATGATAGGCATAAGAAGAGTCAGTCCCGTGACACAGATGAAGAGTTCACAAAGGAATTATGTAAACTTCTATTCCACAGCTGGTTCCACGGCTCATCGGGACATCCCTTTGGTCGCACTCGCCCTTTCTTGCTTTCGTGTGTGGATTGATATTCGCGTTTAATGATATAAATAAGAAGACTAGGTCTCGTGATACAGATGAAGAACAGTTCAGAAAGAGATTATGATCTCTTCTATTTCGATTCCTTCTATTTCGACACTGCATGATTGCGCACATTTTATAATATGTTCCGGAACTTGACATTCGACATGTAGAAGTCCTGTAGAGTCATAGCAGAGACCAGCGAGCGTTGGACACACGCTTGCGCAAGGCGAGCGCATGAATGTCTGTTGGGTACACAGAACAGCAGCCACAAACGACTCAGGGCAATATTTTAATCTCTACAATATTTTAGATCATTTTAATCGGAATTGTTTTAGGTAGGTACCAATTTTAGGATTCTCATATAGTCACACCTCAACTGTCTTCTGGGATGCAATCGGAAGCGAAACACTTGAGAAAATCTGAAAGGAAAGATGAGCTCTCAACTTTGGCGATTTCTTTGAGTGGTCCATATAGAAGTCGTAATGGCAACAAAATGGATTTAAGAACAAGCCTTATTAAAAAATAAGTTGTTTTAGTTATAATACACAAAAACCTCGAAACTAAATGTATCGTTCATGAAGGCCTGAATGAGGGTCTTTTGCAGTCGTCCCTACCTCTTCTGTGCTTTTGCTCCTTTTAATAGTTTACAGTCTTTTTGGTAGAAAAAATGCGACAAACTAGAAAATAAATGCATCTTTATAAAGAGATATGATAGAACGTTTCATATAGAACATCAACTGAATGATTGACTGAAAGATGATCCGGTGTTCTTCACTATATTTTAATCTCTACAATATGTTAGATCATTTTTATTCTTCACTATATTTTAATCTCTACAATATGTTAGATCATTTTTAGGGTTTTTTTTTTTTTGAAAATGGAGGTTAAGCAAGTGCCTACTCTCAAAACACTCCAGCTCGATAGAAGACGTAGCTGAGAAAGTGGCCCAAAAACTGGGAGTTTCTAGTAAACAGATGCCCAGGTTTACGACCAACAAATGTTGTTACACCTATGGTGGTAATCATATGGCTAATGTGTGTCCCAATGTAACAGAACCACAAGTGAACCCTAGTGGCCAATACTACATAATTGAAAGGTGGTACATGAGTCATAGAGCACAAGATTGTCCATACAACAAACAAGTAGTGCGACAAAACTACCCCCAAGTATACCTCCAAAAAGGTAGGTACCAATTTTAGTACAATGCCATGCCTCATTACTACGGACCGCCGCACAACCATCCCTATGAGACTCAATAGAGACCACAACCCGTTTTAGCTCAGTAGCCACCTCCTCCAGCCAATGTAATCTCAGTCAAATATAGAGATGTCAAAGAAAAACCTGAGTAGAGCGTTAGTCCCTTCTTCACCCCTTATCACTGAAAGTGATCCCAATTCAAACAGTTTTGACTCCACCCATGTAGATAGTCGACCAAGATACTACACTTGGAAACATATCAATACAATAGTCCACCATTGGAATCCAATTGGGAGCCCGACCATGCCAATGTCATGTACACTAAACCTAACCCAAGGCCCCAACTAAGAGAGCCAAGACCACAGGGCCCTAAAGGACCATGCTTTAGGTGCCATGGATATCACTTCATCAAGGAAAGCCCACATCCTCCAATAGCATGACAATCACAATATTACAACGTTCAAAGCTTTTGTGCAGAATGTGGTATAGAACATGTTATAAAAGAGTTCTCAAAAAACCCTAAGAATGCCTCAAAAGTGACACCCATCAACGTGATACGCATTGTGCACACCTCAGACGGACTCACACCTACGTATGTACCTATCCAAGCTATAACAAGAGCCCAATCAGTATTACAAAACCAACAACCTAATCCAGATAAGGTAGTAGAGACTAATGAAGTTAGAGAGCCTAGTGGTAGAAAGATGAAATCTTGGAAGGACTCACGAGAGAGAATCTTAAGGATATGGATTAAGAAAATAAATGAATTGGAAGGAAGCCTAAAGGAAACCATACCCAAAATCTTAGAATTAACTTCACATGAATCGAACCACGAAACCACTAACCAAAACTTAGCATCAATTTTAACTGAACCCATACCTGAAAATCTAGACATGATGTTTCGAGCATGCCAAGAAAGGTTAAGAGAAGGACCTCAAGTAGCTGAATTGAGTAAGAGCTATCCACGATCAGACTTAGAAATTAAGAGAATGAAGCTTTGAATTACGATGGTAGAATTAGCCCAAACCATGTCTGAAGCCTCTCGACATATTAATTGGAGTAATAAAGCAAAAGTATATTTACACTTTCAAGGACTATTGGAGAGGATATAATCCTTGATTACTAGCAATGAGAAGAAGAATCTTAGGAAGGACCCTATTGTCCTAGAGACACAGCAAGGTAATGTAGCACCCTTGTCTCAAGTGCCAAATACCAAGGTTGAAGACAATTTGTACTCCATACATAAGTACTCACATGAATTTCTAAGAGAAATCCAAGAGGAAAAGTGGAGAGGAGAGCAAGAAACCAATCCTCCTATCTAAGAGATAGATGACTTGTAGGAACAATTCCCCCAAGACATACCATCCATATATGATGATGTAGAGGAAGAGCAGCTTAGTGAAGAAATAGAGTTTTAACCTAATTCCTTACAGGATTAACCCTAGTTCACAAGACCTTGGGAAGACATGTCTATCAGTATGAGAGGTCCCACCATAATAGTGAAAAATGAAGAATCACTAATCCCTAGAAACACAGAAGTGATCAAGAATGCTAAAGTGTAGTGCCATCTCACTTTAGAAGAATTGTTGAAAATTAAGCTAGAGTTGTGAAAGCATGTAGCAAATCAATTCTAGTGGCCGCTTCCACTCGCTCTTAGGAAGCTTCACACAAGAAGGTACCAGAAATACCCGTGGAAAGAATTGGAGATGTAAGCAAGGGAGAGGAAGGTAATACCTACCTTCTAATAACCCACCAATGCTACATGACAAAAGCCATCATAGATTCAGGTGTCCGAGTAGCAATCGATACCATTGCTTTATGGAAACATTGGGGTAAATCAACCTTAAGACCCACCAGGATGAAGCTACAAATGGTTGATGGACATATAGAAATGCCATGCACGATATTATATGTGCCAATAGTAACCAAGAATTTAATCAGTGTTGGATAGATTGTTGAGAAGGGTTTATAGGTCAGATTCACAACGCATGGAGCATAATGGGAGGATCCTTGAAAATGCTTCAAGAAGATTGAAAAAGGTGAGAAATCTGGTATCTTTTTCCCTTTGAAGTTGAAGATACAATTAATATTGCTCTCTTCAATTATAAGGACCAAACCCTATCTGAGTTTGAGATATGGCATAAGAGACTACGACATATAGGTGAAAGGACATTGAAGAAAATATGCAAGGATGAGAGTGTGCTTGACATCCAAAATGTATCCAAGCAACATATAATTTAAAATGTGGAGCATGCCAATTTGGCAAGTCACGTAGGCAACCATTTAACGAAAGAGGATACATGTATGAAGACTACTTAGAGCTTATACATAGAGATGTCTAGGGTCCTAGCAAAAAGCCATCAATTTAAGGGTCAAGGTATTATGTTTTATTCATAGATGACTATAGTAGGTGGATAATACTTTATTTTATGAAGCATAAAGATGAATTCTTCACTTTTTTTAAGAATTATTTTGCATTGGTTGAGAATCAAACAGGCAAAAGTATGAAGAGGCTCAGAATCTGATGGAGGTGGGGAGTATTTCCCACATGATTTTGACTCATTCTTACAAGAAAAACGTATAAAGAGAGAAAGTACAATAAGGTACACGCTTGAACTGAATGGAGTGGCAGAGAGAAGAAATAGATTAATATTAGAGGCTTCAAAATCAATGTTGAATGAGAAAAAAACTCCCTAATTATCTATGGGTAGAGGTGGTTTCCATAGCTACTTACCTAATCAATAGGCTTGCATCCAAGTCCCTAGATCGGATGACATCTTATGAGGCATAAATGATAGGAGACCTTCTTCAGATCACTCTAAAATATTTGGGTGCAATACTTATGGACATATACCCTTACAGATTAGGGGAAAGCTTGATCCAAAAGCTGAAAGATGCTTAGCTATGATCACAATCAGAAAGGATATAGGTTATATAGTCCCACCAAGAAAGGATTTAAAGTTAGTAGGGATGTGGTATTTGATGAAAATAACTCTTTGTTTGAGGATGGTTGCAAGACAATAAAAGTATCGCATTATTTGGAAAATCATTTTCCAAATCTGACCAAAGAAGAATCACCTACAAGAGAGGATCTCAACTCAAAAGATGAAGAACAAATTGAATTTGAAGAATTCAAAGCTTGGAAGTCCAAGGGAAAAGTAAAGTTCACAAAGTTGGAAGACATTCCAGAGCCATCCAGTCAAGCACTTAGAAGATGTCTAAGGGAAACCAAGAAACCTATAAGGTATGGCTATGACACATCACTAGTCACCAAGCATTCTATATACATGGTTATAGCTTCTATGTCAGAGGAACCATCCTCATTTGAAGTAGCCAACAAGGAAGAAAAGTGAAGAGAAGCTATGCAGGGGGAAATTGAAGCACTTCAAGAAAATAGCACTTGGGATTTGGCTCCCAAAAAACCATTCATGAAGTTAATAGGATCAAGGTGTATTTATGAAGTGAAAAAGAATTCATATGGCACAATAAATAGGTATAAAAAAAGGCTAGTAACAAAGGGGTTTGCTCAAACCCATGGGGTAGATTATGAGGAAACCTTGTGACCTGTAGCCAAGATTCCAACCATGAGAGTTTTAGTAGGTATTGCTGCTTCAAAGAATTGGAACTTGTACCAATTAGATGTTAAAAGTGCATTTCTTAATGGGTGGATCTCTAAAGAGGTCTACATGGCTCAACCACCAGGATATGAAGACAAAGACAAACTTGATTATTTCTGTAAATTAAGGAAGGCACTATATGGGTTAAAGCAAGCTCTTAGAGCTTGGAACCATAGGCTGTTCACATACTTGCAGGACCAAGGTTTTGTTGTAAGCAAGGCAGACTCTCCATTGTTCATTAAGAAGAATAATTGAGAGGTTATTTATCTATCTATTTATCTGGATGAGATTATCATTACAGGAAATGATGCCAATGGCATGAAGAAGATTAAAACCTAGATGAAGGAGGAGTTAAAGATCAAAGATCTTGGGTTGCTTACATATTTGCTTGGTTTAGAAATTTTCTATACAAATTCGTGTATTTTCATTACTCAAAGAAACTGCATCCATTATATGCTAGTTAAGTTGAACATGGAAAATGCAAAAACTGTAGGTACACCCATGGAACTGAATCACAAACTTAGTGATGATGAAGGAGAACTGCTTGAGGACATTAGAGATTATCAAAGTCTTGTTGGGAGTCTCAATTATGCAACTCTAACAAGAGTGTATATATGCTATGGGGTGAGTACATTGAGTCAATTCATGCATACACCAAGAAGACCTCACATGGAAGTTGCCAAAACGAACTTAAAGTACCTAAAGGATACCATTAATGAATGACTATTTTATCCACTTACATCTGACGTAGGAGAAGCACCTCTAGATACTTATCTTTTGCAGGGTCTAACTTAATCTCATGGTCATCAAAGAAACAACCAACTCTGGCATTGTCCTCAAATGAAGCTAAATATAGGGGTATAGCGAATGCAACACAAGAGGCAATGTGGTTAAGGCTACTGTACTTAGACTTGGGGCTACATACATATGCTCCAATGATCTTTAGAGATAATACTAGCTCACCACAATTGGTTGCTAGTCTTGTATATCATGCAAGGACTAAGCACATTGAAGAGCAATATCATTATGTGAGAGAGAAGCTATTTAGCAAGGACATAGAATTGTCCTATGTATCAACAAACTTGCAATGTGCATATATTCTAACTAAATCTTTGGATGGAACTAAACTAAATAAGTTTCAAGATGATGATTGGATTGTAGGAGATAAGAAAGTTGAAGCACAAGAATGTTATACTTGATGGGGATCTATTGGTGCAATTACTCCAAGCCTAAATGCTTGATCACTTATCCAAAAGTTCATATGTTCTTTCATGTATTAGCACATGAATGATCTCTTGTAAAAGATTGATTCTACTCCTTGTAAAAATGAAGCATTTCCAATCATGGACTCATAGGAGAGTCCAACCACAAATTATTTGGTGAGGATTTATAGAAAAGCAAGTCCTAAAACTTTGGAGCACTTTTGGGTAAGGATCCAGATATCCAAACTTGAATCTTGGCTGCAACTTTAGCTATAAAAGTAGACTTCAGAAGTCACATAGATAAGCCCTATTTGGAGAGACATTTAGAGGGATCTCAAGTGGATATTGAGCTCACACTATAGCTCTACCATTTTCCTCATTTTATGCAATCATTCATTGCCAATGTCAATGCAATTTATGTGCATTAATACATATAATCGTCTCATGTGTCATCTCCTCTACTCTATCATATACTACGCAGAATAGTGAGCTTCTCTTATCTATTTCTTAGGGTGTACTTGATCCCTTTTAGAGCTTTAAGTTGGTATAGATTCACTAGATAATTTATTTTCATGCTAAAAAGTTTCATTTTAATTGATCCAACAATTCTTGAGTTAGATGCAAAACATCACCCTCTAGTCTGCATACTAGTACCTCTCGAAAATGTTGGGATAGACATCTGATTTGGTAAGCATCATTCTATGAGCATAGTTGATTATTTCAAGTGAGATAACTTGTGAGAGGTAGCTATCACAATCAAATAGATATTCCCAAAAGAATTGTGTCCATTTCTTACTAGGGAAGGAGTACTATTCATTTTCTTGAGCAGGTGTGGTGACCAAAATAGCAAATTTTGGTTCATAGTGAAAAGTTTAAGTTATCTGTTTTGATCCAATGATTTGAGGATCATCTTCGAAAGTACTTGGCTGATCATTTGGGCTTCTTGGAAATCTCAAGAGGTCTACCTTACACTTCTCCTCCAACATTGGTTATCCCCTGAGCAAGGAACTTCTCATTCCTCTAGGCATGTACATCTCTAGAATATAACAATTTGGAGAAATGTGAGAGTCAAAAAAATATGTGGCATTGCCATATGGTCGAAAAGATGATGTAGTGGGGGGAAAGCTATTGGAAAAAAAGGGAGCAAGCATAGAGGATAATTTCTTTTACTTGGATATTGAGAAAGTGATTCAATACTTAGATCATGTTGAAGCCATGAGTTCTTATACATTGGAGGAGAAAGGACGCATCCAAAGACACTCAACAAAGGTCGAAGATCAAGAAGTAACCTTAACTACTTATCTTGCAGGGTCCTTAGCAACCACCTAGTACATTGTAGTGTTACTCATGCAAGTACATGTGAAGTATTATGTGCTTCTCCTTTGAGGATCGGCTAGGAAAACATTTATTTGCAGAACCCGTAGTATAATTACTGCTGCGATTCAGTTTTTCAAATACTTTTTCAAGGTGAAAAACTCATAAATAATTTCAACTAAAGAAATAGTAGCATCAGTTTTCAGCCCACACTCATTTGGTACTTTTCCGAAGAAAACAATCACAAAAGAGTCAACAATAAATAGATATACCTCGAAGAATTGTCATCTCATTAATGTGTTGTAGCATTGAACATTAGCACAAGCACAACTATTCAAAACACCAATCATTATTGTTTACATGTACCATGCAAGACTATGAATATCGCCACGATTGTGAATAAGACGAGAAGAGCATCAGAAAAGTATATGGACTCCCTCTCTTTGTCTCTCTCTCTCTTCTCTTAAGTGTTTCTCTCTCTCTCTCTCACGTTTTACAATGACGTTGCAAATTATCCCTTGAGCGCTCAATGATTACTTTTTGTGCCGAACCCCCATGACTTGAACGTAACGTGTATTGTAGAGTGCCAAGGCATGGCGAAACAGATGACAGACCAACACACAACACAAATCTGCACCTTATTCATCTAGGTTTGGCAAAAATACATACAATTAGGAATGAGGGTTTAACAGCTAGCCGTCTATTTTTGTATATATATAATTATTCAAAATTAATTTTTCCCCTTATTTTTATTTGAATTTGTCACTGGGTTGATTTTCACTCTTGAATTTTCCGCTGCTTGAGCTCCATAGAACATTGCTTTATTTCTCCTTCTTTATTCTACAACTTATAGCTGTTCCTTTTAATACAGCCTTATTGAATTAAGTTTCGTTCCCAGTCTATCATCTTCATTCAGTGAGCACAATGTAAGATCGGTTAAAAATAGAATCAAGAGTTTAAAGTAATGTAGTTCGCGTGGACACTTGATGCATAGTTTTTGCACACCATGGAATAAATGGGAGAAAGCACTTGGAGCTTTGTAACTTGTGCAAGAAATGGTTAGAAACGTAGTCTCATGAATTCCTCTTATAAAGTTATATTTTGTCACTAATAGCCGAAAACAGGTACTAAAAGATATATGGCTTAAATAAGTACAAGTAATAAAATACGATTTCTTGCAATGAATTGAGATCAAATCTTACATAAACAAGAGCAGAGTGCACTAAGGATTCAAGAGCTCATCATTTGTGTATGTCAAGTTTAGCTTACGGAATGTACGCTTCTACATCCTGCGTTTTTCTGATGTTGAGTTCTCTTCCAGCTCTGAATTGATCCAAAGATTGCATGGATCTTTGTGACATGATCTTTCCTTCAAAACAGTTTTCTGGATTCATGTGTACACAATGTTTATGCGTTTTGTTTACAATCCTTGTACCTCCTCGGTGTTCGCGCATCCATAGTTAGCCCAGCATGCCATGTGAAATCCGCAACTTTATTAGAAGTGTTATGCGGACCCGTGAAAGATCACGTGATTACTGAGTTGGCCCTTTGAGTTAGAAGTGAAAGCTACAGTTTTTTCCCATCTCCATTCTCAATCAAACATTTCAAACGTACCCATTTACTTTGCATAGAGCCAATAGAAGAACACAACGGTGAGAGGCCTCGTATCCACTCGAAGCTCTGTCAATCATGTAAGCACGCATTGTTGATTTTTGACGGCTGTATTGCCCATTTTGATCATTTTAGATCTATAAGGTCATAAATTTTATTAGACCTTAAAAAATTACATTAAAAAATGTGAAATACGGGTATCATGTGTAGATAGCCTTGAAAATTCAAGCGCATCGTAGTGTAGTAGACCATCAAAATACAACACTATGCACGTACACAGACGGAAACGAGAGAATTGTCATTGTCCAGGTGCTCGTAGATGTGCAGCTAAACAGACCGAGGTCCGAGCTCCCGTTTTGAAAGCCGTTATTATAACCTCTTACTCACGTGCAATTGTGTACTTCCTTTAAAGGGTGAGTACACAGGATTCCATGTACTGGTAGAAGTGCAGGCAAACCGATGTAGCTCGAGAAGAAGAAAATCATGATTCAATCTCATGTACGTTTGTCTGTCCTTTTTAGGATGCCCATGGAAGCGGGTAAGTCTCTCGCATCAATGGTGGTACCCCAAGACCTTTGTCTCTCTTTCGGCGACAAAATAAAAAAGCAGGTTGATGCATCACTACGAAAAACATCCATGATGATCGTACCATGTGGGAATCAATATGAAACACTAGAAAGTTTATGAGCGTCCAACTAGTTTCGCCGCCAATTATGTTAGAAGAATCTTTACTGAGTTTGGAGCATCGATTGCCTAAGTGTGGATAATCGCCTAGAGGAGAACACCCAGAAAAACAAATTTGGTCTTTGACACTGTCGCCTATATAATCAATTGATCAAATTTATATTGGAGGTGAAACAAAATTTAACAATAAATTAGAGACGGGTGAACAAAAAAAATTAAAATAAACAGATGGATAGATTAGCTTTACGAACAAGGAGATTGCATGCTCATTTCTAATTCTGTGGCAATAGACTAGAAAGAAATGAGTTATCTCAAGATAGCATACGAATTGGAAAATCTTTTTGATTTGTTTTGGATCTCTAGGAACCGAAAAAATCCTCATGATATGTACAATCATCTTCTTTCTACATGATATTGTTCCAATATCTCTAGCCTTGATATTGTGCCTTGAGAAATGTACGTTATTAAAATTTATCTCCTCCTTTGTATAAAGTTTGTATCTCTACTCAATGGAATCACCACACTATAGCAACGTGCGCATAATCAACAGATCATATCAGAGCAAGGATGAAAAGAGTTTCGGGAGATCCATCTTATTACTGAATGGTTTCTATCAACATGAGAGATGGATTTCCTTCATCCATAGAAAAATTGGATCCTACTTATCTTCAAGGAAGAAACCTCTATGGTTACATATCTAGAGATGAGATGATGCCAATCCTCAAAAGCAAAGTACAAGCAACTCAAGAAGAACAAGAGAGGTTTACCACATGGTGCTTAAAGGATGCTCTAGAGAGGCCATATATTCTTAACATAATCTCTGAGTTTTTATCTCCACACATCAGGAGTTGCAAGGCTTCTCAAGAGACTTGGAATGCTCTTGAAGAATTCTTCTCCTCAAGTACCAAGGCAAGGAAGAATCCACTATGGATGGATTTCACCACGCTCAAGAAGATGCACAAGCAAAGAGTGACTCATTTTGTCACCAAATTGAAGGACATAAAATATGAACTTGGAAGCTTTGGAGAAGTGATTGATTAAGAGTAGATACTAAGGCAAATGATCAATGGAATAAAGGCAAATGACAAATGGGAAGCATTCACCACAGCCATGAACCTCTACCTGGACATGTAGGTTCCAGATTTCAACGCCCTTACGGGACAATTGTTCACATGTGAGGCAAAACTTATGAAGAATGGAGACAACTTAAAAGGTAATCAATCCTCTAATGTATATACAGATAAGAATAAAAATAGAGATAACAAAGTAAAAGGTAAAAAGTCTGATGATGAAGGTAGTACCTCTCAAGAGAACTTTGCAGCTAGAGGTAGAGCCTCAAGAGGAAGAGGGAGATGAGGAAGACAAGGCTAGGGGAGATCTCAAAGCTCTTCTCCATGTGCAATATGTGGCCTAATTAATCACATTATTAAGAAGTTTTTCAAGAATCCTAGAAATCAAAGAGGTAGACATTAGAATAGAGGAGGCTATGGAAGCTCAAGAGGTAGATTCAACACCAACACTCGTTAAAAAACAACTCACACAACAACAATAATTATCAAGTAGGATACAAAGGAAGGAGAGACTGCAAAAACTATGCAAATGATCAAACTCAAGAGGATTCATTACTTCTGATGAATATGACCATGAAGCAAGGTAAAGTAGATGAATATGTATTCTATATAGGCTGAGGTTGCTCAAATCATGTAGTAGGGAATGTAGCTCTACTCTTAAACTTGGAGGATCCAAGGAATATTTATGAAGTCCAACCAAGAGATTACACAATGCATCCAGTAGAGAAGATAGGAAATGTGAAGACTTCAGATGGTAACATGAACCTATTGAGAAAGGTATTGTATGTGCCAACTATCACGAAAAACCTCATAAGTGTAGATGAGATTGTTGACAAAGGATTGCACCTTAGATTCACAGAAAATGGAGCACTTTTTGAGGATCCACATGAGGGATCCAAGAGGATAGAAAAAGGAGAAAATTTTGGTAGACCTTTTACTTTTGAGCTTCAAGGTACTACAAACATTGCATTGTTCAATTATGGTAGCCTAATCTTATCAAAATTGGAAATTTGGTAGAAAACGTTAGCTCATATAGCTAAAAGGGCTCTAAAGCAAATTTGGATGGATCATAGTGTCTTTGTTCTACCAAAGTTCTCCAAAAAACACATGATTTACAAATGCTGTACTTGTCAATTTGGCAAGTCTCACAGAATACCCTTCACAAAAAAGGTATACATTCATGGAGACCTATTGGAGCTAGTCCATACAGATTTATTGGGGGCCAAGCAAAGAGCCATCAATCTCTAGATCTAGGTATTATGTGTCCAAGCAATATCTAGCACTTGTAGTAAATCAAATAGGTAAGAGTTTGAAGAGGCTAAGATCAGATGGGGGGGGGGGGGGGGATATTTCTCCCATGCTTTTATTCTTATCTAGAAGAGAGAGGACTCAAAAGAGAAATTACAACCAGATATACTCGAGAGGAAAATAGAGTGGCAAAGAAAATAAATAGAACCATTTGGAGGCTGCAAGATCAATGCTAAATGAGAAGAAGTTGCTCAATTACATATGGGAAGAGGTTGAATCCTCAACCACCTATATGATCAATAGACGACCATCAAAAGCATTAGATGGGATGACACCATATGAAGCATGGAATGGATAAAGACATAGCCTTGACCATTGCAAGATTTTTGGGTACATAGCATATGCACACATCCATTCACAAATTAGAGGCAAACTAGATCCAAATGTAGAAAAAGTGCATCTTTATTGAAGTATGAACTTAATAAAAAAGGTTATAGGCTATATAATCCAAGCAATAAAGGTTTCATTCTAAGTACAGATGTTGTTTTTATGAAAACAAATCTTGGTTTGAGGATGATTGCACAAAAATCAAACTTCCCCATGAGCTAGAGGAAAACTTTCCAACATTTTCAAAGAGGAATCAACATACATATGAAGACTCAAGTGATTTTGAATAAGACTAGAGGACTCCAAGAAGGGAAATAAACTCTTCGAGCTCCAAAGACAAACCCAATGTGCAAGAGATGAGAGATGGGGTAGAATCCTCTCAACAAAATATAAGGAGGTCTTTTAGAGAGAAGAGGAAGCTAGATAGCTATGGTAATGACACCTCTTTGGTTACTATGCATTAAGTTTACATAGTTTAGGAAACAAACTTCGAAGAACCATCTACATATAAAGAGTCCAAGAAGAAGCAAAAATGGAGAGATACCATGGAACAAGAGATAGAAACTCTACAAGAGAATCAAACTTGAGAATTGGTTCCTCAGAAACCATCTATGAACGTGATTGGCTCAAGGTGGATTTACAAGGTAAAGAAGAATTTCCATGGCTCAATTAAGAGGTAGAAATCTAGGCTTGTAGCCAGAGGGTTTGGTCAAACCCAAGGTACTGATTATAAGGAGACATTCTCACCTATGGAAAAAATGGCCATAGTTAGAGTACTTATGAGTGTAGGTGCTTATATATATAGGTAGTGATATGTGTTAACACACTAGAAATGCCAAGGCACTTTTTCCCCTCTTTAGTAGGTTTTTTACCTCTGATTGTATATATGCCTATAACCATAACCGGTTACTTATCTTTATACATTCTAGTGCTAATACATTCAGTATAGTGTGTTGTGCTCCAAGCTTCTTCTTCTTCTTCCATGTGCTCTTTGCATGCTTCTGCAGACCTCAAACTCCAACAATTGGTATCACAGGAGGTTGCCGCTTCATCTAGGGGATCATCGACACCCCTCTCGTCATAGTCTCAAAATCCCAAGAAATTTGCTGAGCATACAGAGGGTGCCAAAATCATGATCTGAGCTCTTTTTGGCTTCTCAATGCACTATCGTAGTGCTTATGCAGCCAATTTCATCTTTTCTATACAGGTTATCGGTTCACAAATATAAGTGCCTCGAAGTCTACTACAAGTTTAGCATAACTCCTCAAGGTAGTTCTCTTCAAGTTTTTCAGATACAATCATTTTTCTGCATCAAGGTATTTTAGTCAATGGCCATGGCTAAAAGCAGTGATGCAAGAAATTGCAGCTCATTCAGAGTGATGCTTGTGGTCCAATGCAGACACTCTCTTTTGGAAACTATCTTTACTTCAAGAGTTTGATTGATGATTTTTCCAGACATGCATGGGTCTATCCATTCAAAGAAAATTCCAAAGTGTTTATGTGCTTCAAGCAGTTTCAGCTTTTGTGGGGATAGTATTTTTCCTATTGAATCTCTAGATCCTTTTGGAAGAATCCACTGAAGTTATCTTAGTTTTCTTGATTCTAGTGGGACTTTACTATGATAGGTGATCATGAAGAAGGCATCAAGGACTTCAAGAAGAGAATTGGGAAGGCTTTGAAGATCCTGAAGACCTAATAAGTTTTCTAGCTGGTATTGAAGTATCATACAAAAATAAGGGAATGTGGCTCATGCAAAGGGAATACCTCTTGGATGTATTGAAGAAGTATGGAATTAAAGGTTTTAAACCATTGAGCAATCCAAGGGAGGTTGATGTGAAATTCAATTCAGTGAAAGGTTATGAAGTTTGTAATGCACTCTTATATAGGTCTATAGTCAGATCTTGAAGTTATACCACTATCACAACCGCTAATCTAGCATATAGAGTTGGTGTGATATCTCAATGCATGCCCACACCAAGGGTCCCTCATTTAGCTACAACTAAGAGAGTATTTACATATCTTAAAGGTACCCTAAATGTTGGCCTTTTCTATCCTTTTGAATATGATCTGCAAGTGAAAGAATATAGATATGCTCGTTGGGTTGGATCTAGAGAAGATAGGGCATGTACAAGTGGATATTTAGTGATGCTAGGAAAGAAGGACATTTCATGGATGGCAAAGAAGAAACCTATAGTTTCCCTATCTTCAAGAGAAGCTAAATATATAGCATGATCACAAGCTACATCTGAGCTCATGTGGTTCTAGAAGTTTATGATTGAATTGAATTTGCAAGGTAATTAACTTCCAATCATGTGTGAAAACATGACTAGTGTGTACCTATTTTCCAATCATATGTTCCATGCTATGAGGAAGAATATATAGGTATATTATCACTACATCAAAGAGAAGGTTTCTACTTAGGAGGTTTCCAACACATAAGTACGAAGGATCAATATGCTTACACCTTCACCAAGGCATTAGACTAAACCAAGCTAATGAGGTTCAAAATAGGCATTGGCAGGATGCAGATAGGATGAAGAATGGAAGGTTTAAGCTTGAGAAGGAGTGTTAAAAAGTAAGCTCCAAATTTAAAAGCATATGACCCAAGTAATGACACTTGGAAAAATATGAAGCAAGGAGCCAATCACCAATATTCATGCATTCAAAGTTGAATTTTAGTCCTCCTCATTACTTGCAATCAATCACCTATCACAATTAGGTGTGATGAGCCCCATTTTATAGAAAAGAGCACCATATCATTTAGGGAATATTTTCCAAGTCATATAAACACATCATGGTCTTCCAATTGAGATGATCCCACATATGCTATCACTTTATGATTTTGAGAAAGCTATTACTTCCCTTGCTTAGGAAGCCATCTACTTGCTTGAGCATTTTCTCCATACTTTGATTATGAAAAATTTACTAACCCAATGTTTCTTAATTATTTAAGGTTCAATCCACATTAAACAAACATGAAGATTCTTCTAGTGAGGATTAGGGAAACATAAGATGCTCCTCAAGTGTGATACAACTTGTCCTTAAATGAGTAAGTAGGGGTAGTCCCTTTCAATGTATCTTCATCCTCACATGTTGAATCTTGATTTGGGTAGTCCTTGAATTTTTCAAATAATGTTTTCAACCATGTTAAAGTAATTTAATGATAAATAGTCTTGACGATACACTTATCTTTACCCCGAATGAAGGAAACTATCTCAAACATTTACAAGTAGCTCGTATTGGATTAAGGAACATGAAATTATAGGGTCAAGGATTAAACTATTAATTATTTGGAACCGAATACATATACTAAATCAACTTAATTTCCATAAATGATCTTAGTTAGGTATAGATACATTCAAGATAATTATGAGTTATATATTTTCAAAATATAGCATCCAAAAATTATAGGGTATTCTAAGGTTATCCCGTACTATAGAGGGTTTGTACATAGTAACTAAAAAGCTTTCTGTTTCACCTATTGAGAAAGTAAAAGGAACATGCCAAAAATTCACCAAGGGAGATAAACGAAAACAAAGCATGGAACAACTCAACATATTTTCAGTTATGATGCGTTTCCCTGAAACAGTGTTCTAAAAAAGAAAACTTTACGTGTACAGATATCGTTACAAATTTTCCAATAGAAAACATGTTAATGAGAGATGATGGAACAACATAAGTGAAAGGAAAAAGATTAGAACTACCTATAAAACAGTATTCAGAAGAGGTTTGTACGATGGGCTACTATGTTAGAAGAATTTGATTTTAAAAACTTAAAAAAATGGTTGATCTTAACATCATATCACCATCTAGTCTCAGGCTCTCATTGATGCTATGTTCATTCATTTGTATAATTGTTCTTTCAAAGTTAAAGCTCGAGGGAGTAGGCGCTTGCCGAACCTCCATTTTTCAAAAACAAAAGAACCCCTAAAGATGATCTGACATATCTCAAAGCCTAAAGATGATCTGATATGTTTCAAAGCTTAAAATATGGTGATGAAAACGGGATCACGTTCAACTTGAATTTGTATATGAAAGGTTGTATAATTATAATATTCAAGATGAATATTTTATTTATAAAGATGCATTTATTTTCATGTTTGTCGCATTTTTTTTCTACCACGAAAACTTTAAATGATTAAAAGGAGGAAAACTAAAAAAGAGTTAGGGACAACTGCAAAAGAGCCTTCATGAAGGATCTGTTTACTTTCAAGATTTTTGTGTAATATAAAAAAAACAACTCTTTTTCGATGGGGCTTGTTCTTAAATCCATTTTGTCGCCATTACAACTTCTATATGGACCACTCACAGAAATCATCAAAGTCTCATTCACTTGTAACTTTTTCTCTTTATTATAATTAAAGTCCGGAAGATTAGGCTAAGGCCGAACTTCCTTTATTTAAAAAAAAAAAAAAAAAATCACCAAAGTTGAGAGCTCATCTTTCCTTTAAAATATGCCAAGTGTTTCGCTTCCGTCGCATCCCAGAAGCCAGCTGAGCAACCAACCCCCTCTCGGAGAGGAGATTGCTTCGAAGTTCGAACCGAGAGGCTCATACTGAGAATTCTCTGAAGATCATCACAATTGAGAGTCTAAACCGGACGATCCCAATTTCCAAGAATTCTAGTCCTTTTCCGTACTATTACATAAGATCAACCTTGTTTCGTTGTGAAGCCGCGCGCGGAAAGCGTGGTTAGCCTCCTTTTGTTCTCTCGACGCAAAGCGATGAACAGCACGGCGCCGTGAGTCGTGTGTGGCGGCTGCTCTGTGTGCCCAACAGACATTCATGCGCTCGCCTTGCGCAAGCGTGTGTCCAACGCTCGCTGGTCTCCGCTATGACTTTACAGGAATTCTACATGTCCAATGTCGAGTTCCGGAACATATTATAAAATGTGCGCAATCATGCAGCGCCGAAACAGAAGGAATCATAATCTCTTTCTGAAATCTTCATCTGTGTCACGAACCGTACTCTTCGTATTTCTATAATTTAACGCTAATATCAATTCACGCACGAAAGCAGGAAAGGCCAAAGGCCGAGTGCGACGAAATGGAGGATCTATAATAAGGATGTCACTATGAGCCGTCGAACCAGCTGTGGAATAGAAGTTTTCATAATTCCTTTGTCACGGAACTAAATCTTCTTATGCATATCATTAGACGCGACGATCACTTCACACATGAAACCAAGGTAGGTTCGAAGAATCATAGTAACATCATGTGTTTTATTGCTTTATGAAGCTTGCTCTTCAAGAGGTTTCAAATCCTATAAAATAAGACGCATACTCATAGTTTTGATCATCATCAATCAACTTAAGGCACAAGGGGTGCATAATGCAACGAGGTGATCAATCACTGAAGGTGAGCATCACTCAATAAGTCACTTAGTGATCAAGGAGGAGAGTTCCTATACTCTTGGAAGAGTTGTGCTCTACATCCAGAGACATCTGGAGCACTTCCTATCAGTGAACATACTATGAGTAACAAGTCTACATCTATCCTCACCTATTTGTTCACTAGTTTCTTATTTGGGTAATCAAAATTCAGGTCTACTATAAAACAATTTTAAACTGTTGATATTCTCCATATTATCACACACACACTTCAATATACCCCTTAGACATACAATCTCTTGTGTCTAGTTCTTATTTCTATCTGGATTCAAATATTGTCAGCTTTGTATCATATTCACACATTGTGATTTGACATTGTAATACACTTTAGCTTACCCTTGACTTTGAATCATCCTATCTATTCTCTTTCTATCTCTCACTCATCTTATCTTTTTAGTATTAAGGTGTATATGCTAAGGTCCATGTGTTGAAAGATCCTATAAACCTCTCATTAATTGTTATTGTGGCCCACCCCACTTCCGACATTTGGTAGTAGAGCATACTTGACATAAACCCTTAACGAAATGAGTGATTAACAACTTGAGAATGAAGACAATCTTGAGGGAATTTCTAATTATCCAATGTGGATTTGTATGATGATGAATTTGCTAATAGCAAAAGACTTTTGGAATATTGTCAATGTCACTTATCCAAGTCCAAGGCATGTTGGGGAAGAGGCTAGTTCATCCTCTAGAAAAACCCCTAGTTGTATTTATTGCTCACGAAGAAGCTAGTGAAGAAGAAGGAACCAATTCATCATTAGGATTCTGTGGTACTACTACCACATAACTTCCTACAGAAGACCGATCCATATGGGAATCAAGGGATGCACAAGCACTTTCATATGCTATGCAAGTCGAGAGGCATACTATACACCAAATGAGGTCATGCAAGACCTCTCAATAGGCTTGGTTGGAATTAGAGAGTCTCTATTAGACAGAAACTCTACTAGGAAAGCTCACCTCAGGAGATAAATAGCCAACATAAGGATAAAATTTTGTGAATCAATTCAGTCACATATTTTGAAGCTTAGAGATTTAAAAGATCAATTACTCAATGTGGGAGTCAATATTTCAAATGAAGAGATGGGAAATACACTTCTTAAATCACTTCCATCTACATATTGTCCATTTGTTCCTTCTTTATCTCTCCCTACAGGAGATAGAAATCTTTCATTTGAAGAGCTACAACTCCTATTCCTTGAAGATGAAGATCAACAAATAAGTATGGAAGAGAATTGTGAACCCACGTTATCATCATGGAAGGGGAAGGAAACTAAGTCTTCTAGTCCTATCCCTAATGCTTCGTCTACATCCAAAGAAAAATATTCGACTATACCTCATTCAGAGAAAAGAGTATATCATTACTATAAAAAACTAAATCATTTTATACTAGAATGCCAAGCAAGTATTTTTAATGAGAAGAATAAAGGAGCAGGTAATAGTGTTGAAGATGATGCAAAACTTAAATCTTGAAAGGTAGATTCATATGCATGTGTCAATATCCAAGAGATAGCTTTTGATCATATGGATATAATCCTTGGATTTTTGATTGAGGACCTACTAAGCATATGACAGGTTTCTTCCCTTTCTAACTCTTCATGTAGAAGAGTAACCATTGTGGATGGTGATGAGTTGGATGTTGTAGGTTTTGGAGAAGTGAACTAAAGTCAAGAGAAGGTGGAAATTTTACAGTTTTTAATGTTCTTTATGTTGTATACATGAAGAAGAATTTTCTCTGTAGTTGTACTTTCTTGTGAGATGGTGAAAAGGTTGTTTTTAAGAAAAACGCATGTGAGATCCTCTCACCTAATGAGGGTCATCCTCTACTTCAAGGTGAAAACAAAAATGGTATGTTTGTGGTATCCAAAATTAGTCATGCTAAGGTTGCTAGGTCTACTACACCTAAAGAGAACATGAATTTATGGCATGCTAGATTTGTTCATATCAATTACATATCTCTCAAGCATATCGAAGATCAAGTTATGGTGTAGAGTTTGCCTACTTTTGCTTTCCTAGATAATGTAGAGACATGTGAAGGATGTGTTTAAGGAAAGCTTCATAAAATTTCTTCTAAGAAGCATGGACACATCACATCCACAAGGAATTAGCAGATCATACATTCAGATGTGAATGGTCTGATGAGTACATATTCTATTCAAGGTTTCAAGTACTTTGTTATGTTCATTGATGATTTCTCAAGATATTCATGGATTTATGATGTTAAAGTGAAGTCATAAATTTTCCTACTTTTAAGAAATTCTTAGCTATGGTTGAAAATGAGAGTAAGTCAAAAATCTAGAATTTAGGAAGTGATAGAGGAGGAGAGTACATGTCTAAAGATTTCAAGTTCTTTCTAGAAGACAAATGGATCTCTCATCAAGTCACTATTCATTATACGCCAGAGCAAAATGGTGTTGTAGAGAGAAAGAATAGGATACTTGTTGAGATGATGCATAGTATGATGTCATCCAAAGAGCTTTCTCCCAAATTTTGGTTTGATGTAGTACATACAACTAATCACATTCTGAATAATATCTTCAACAAAATCTTCAAAGGTTATCATACCTTATGAAGCCTATTATGGGAAGAAACCCAATCTAACTCATTTCAAAGTTTTTGATTCCCCCGCTTATGTTCACATGGAGAAGAAAGATCATGGTAAGCTCGATGTAAAAGCCATTAAAGCCGTCCTTATTGGTTATGCAAGTGAAAGAAAAGGGTACTAATCCTATGTCTTAGATACTAGTGATATCCTACTCCCATAGAAAGTGAGATTTATCATAAGAAGGAAGAGATTCTAGAATTCATAAAAGTAGATAACTATGCATTTTTTAGAAGGAAATAGGATTCTTATACTCAACCATACAAGGAGGATGATGAGCCTTCTCAAATCCTAATCGATGGACTTGATAAAGGTGAAGAGAGAAGTTCTTTACCTACATCACTACCTAGTCCATCATCACTAGATCTTGAGGTTCTCACTTATGAAGTTGAAGAAGGTTCTAGAGTTCCAAAAGAAAGAAATATTGAAGAACTAGAAGGATACCACCACTTTTGAAGAATATGTGGAAGTTGTTATATCAAACTTGGAAGGACAATGGTATAAAGAAATACACAAGAAGATCCAAAAGTGGTACAAGAACAGAACAAGCAGACCAAATAAACTATGTAGAACATTTTGAAAGTCATAACATTTTAGCTCTTACTTTAGTTAAGAATGAAGAAGCTAGTGTTCAAGATGAATTATAAATTGATATGATTATTAGAGGTCCCAAGGATTCAAATATTCAATTGTTTAAGTACAAATTAAGCAAAAATTTGATGTAAATGACTTAGGTATTTTGCATTATTACCTTTGGATTAAGCACAAATATGAGTGTATGTACATAACATAGAACAAATACATTGAGAAGTTATTGAAAAGGTTTGAGATGAAAAATTCCAAGCCTATGCAGACACCTATGGATGCTAGTGTGTCATTATAGTCGAAAGTAGATTCATAACCATTTGAAGCTACATTATAGAGCCAAGAAATCGATTGCTTGGTATATTTATGTAATAAACATATGGGCATTCAGTTTGTAGTCTGCCAAGTATCCACGTTCATGCATATTCAGCTCAAGATTCAATGGAAATTAGTTAAAAAATATTTGTAGATATCAGAAGTTTTGTAGAATATTAAAACTTGTACTATTGTGACATTGAAGGCGGGATTGATGGAAACAAGGCACATTGGTCTTAAATCTTTAGAACCTCTGGCATAATCTTCTACAAAATGTGCGGGCATCTTGGATACAACAAAATCCTCTCAAGAAAATGCCATGGGTTCAAGTCCCATGGATGGGGGATGCATTTGGTGGATTTTTTTTTTGAAAAGCAATAAGAAATAGTGCTTAATTTTTGAACAATCATTGTAGATTTTCTTTGCGATAGCTTCTAATTTAGAGATCTTATGTGTTTTATTTTTTAATGAAGCTTGCTTTTCAAGAGACTTCAAATTCTATAAAATTAGATGCATGCTCATAGTTTAGATCATCATTAATCAACTTAAGGCACAAGCTAAACACAAGTTGGAGGTGATCAATCACTCAAGGTGAGCATTATGCAAGGAGACACTTAGTGACCAAGGAGGAGAGTTTTTATGCTCTTGGAGGAGTTGTGCTCTACATCTCGAAACATTTAGAGGAGTTTGTGTTAGCCAACATAGTATGGGTAAAAAGCCTACATATGTCCTCACTTGTTCATTCACTAGTTTTTGATTTGCATAATCAGAATTCGGGTTTGTTGTTAAGCTGTTCATATTCTCCATATTCTAACACACACACTCTTCATACTCTTATACACACAATCTTTTGCATCTAGTTCCTATTTCTACCTAGATTTCGATATTGTGAGTTTGTATCATATTCACACATCATGATTTGACATTGGAATATAAGATCTTGTAGGTGAGCACCCTAGCTTACCATACACTTTGAAAGATCCTATCTATTCTCTCTCTATCTCTCACTCATTTTATTTTTTAGTATTAAGGTGTGTATGCAAAGGTTCATGTGTTGGAAGATCCTGTAAATCTATGATTAATTGTTATTGTGGCCCACCCCACTTCCAACAATTTTTTTTTCTTTACTCCAAGCCTTAAGATCTAAGCTCTACTTGTGGTGAAAAACTCTCACCCACGGGCTAGGAAAAGCTCCTATTTCTTCTTACCAATTTAAAATTATTAAGTGTAGAAAGACTACATACCATAAAAAAAGACATTAAATACGAAAGAAAGAAGACATACGTCTCTCCTATGTAGCCAAATCCCTAATAAACCTACACTAAGTAATGGGAAAATAATAAACTCATATTTTACACGGGTCAAATTAAGCATTTATGAAAGCCTAGCCGGAGATTCTTTAAATGAAAATATAATCCAACGATAAGGAGCCTAAACTTTACGTGTCTCAACAACCAAAATGTCATACCAAAAAAAACCTATAATGAATCAGGTAGATGTGTCCCTTTTCATAGGCATTGTTCACTACATAATCATGTAGCGGTAATTCTTTTTTCTTCTTTTGTGTGAATAGTAGAGGCTTGTTTGGATATGAACATAGTTTGCCACCTAATTTAACAAACGGACATGTTTAATCCTTTCCAATATACCTATTTGGACGAAAGTGCATTTTTAGGTGACTTCCTTGAGTCCGAACGATTAGCTCTGAACCTAGCTTAAAATATCGCATTACATACTTCTCCAAACTTCTTTTCTACTTACCCAAATTTTACCTCTTGATATCTGATAATGAAGTAATATGAATAATAATAATGAATTTTATTATTTCAATTATGATCATCAAAGGAAGAAGTAATTTTATATGGTGTCACTTATGTATGCATAGGCCGTCTTAATCCCACCCAAAGTGTGGTCCATGCATGCATGCAAAAATTGAAAGTACACCAACCATGTATGCGGTCTGATTTGATTCCCTAGTACAAGTTAAAAATTAATTTATGCTATTTTGTAATAGTATAAAATCCACTCATTCTGCTTGATTCCGGAAAAATATAAAATTATTTTCTCTAGTGAGTCACATAAAGTCGCAGATGGCGGATCTATACCACATGACATAAATATGTTCTGTCTGAAGAAAATGTATACCTTCTCAAAAACAAACAAACACACACACACACACGCACATATATATATATATATATATATATATATATATATATATATATATATATATATATATATATATATATATATATATATATATATATATATATATATATATATATATATACGTGTGTGTGCGTGTGCGTGTGCGCATGTATTGAATATTACTTTGTTCATGCACAAATGTGCCAAGTGGGGAAGCATATATGCCGCTGACTGACTTTGAGAGTGCTTTCACATTAATCTCGCTTTGACTTTGTCATTTGTGAAGCTAGCTATGAAATCTATGATAAAATATATTCAATAACCCATCTTCTATTAAACGAAACGTAAATTTAAATGATTATCAGAGTCGATTCAGTGAAGCAATTTTCTCAGAAGATACTGCAAGCCTCTACTATAGTGGTTGATGAAACGTCTTTGTGTCTCTAAGTACTTTATTTCTTTATTCCTTCCCCTCTTTCTAATTTTCTTGATTACTTGTTTATCATCTAAGCAAACAACCTATTGTGAGTCGACAAGGAATGTATTCGGGTAAGAGTCTTTTTGATGTTCGTCTTAGTTAAGTTATGGCATGCTTTGCAAGATGCGTTTGATATGTGCGCAACTTCTCTTGGAGTGGAACCAATGTGCACAACCACTTCTAGGAAACAAGTATTATCAGAGTTTGTGCTTTTCTCCATTGTCCTTGCTAATCCTCAAGGATGGTGTTATAAAGTGCCAATATCATACCAAGCTTTCTTCCAAGATTGCAATAGAGTATGGTTAGGCGAAGCAAAAAAGATTGATTGTAGGTTCATTTACATGATCAAACGAGGCAGTTCTAGAATGAAAATAAGAAAAATCATCTCACAAGAAAGAAGCTTGAATAGACTTAGCTCTAGTTAGACCAAAATAAATCTCAAGTCATGTTGACAATCCTCGAGAATATAAGGGGATACATGGAGGCTTGCAATTTGGGCGGAAGCATTCATACTTTTCCTTAAAACAAGCAAGCCTATGGTTTCTTTTAATGAACGTTGTTATATGAAAAAATCGGAACTTATTTGTCGAAAGACTAAATGTTATTTCTAGTAAGGAATGGTAAGTTATCTTAAGACCTTTATTGTAGTCAGGTGAACCACGTTGGTAATATACACACATATTATGAACGTAGTATATTGAATTTTAATGATCTTTTATCCGAACCAGGACGTGATATACTTAAGGAATTCACACCTACCGCTTTTTCTTTGGTTAAATTTGGAGTCTGTAGTCCACAAGGCACAAGAAAATCTGTTTGACTCCTTGAAAGGACATCCATGAGATTAAAATATTCGATGTGCTGAACTGTGTGCTCTAGAAGAATGAGAAGCATATAAGCACACATACATCCGTACTTCATATGTTCTCTAGGACATGCATACACACACACATATATATATATATATATATACACACACACACACACACACATATATATATATATATATATATATATATATATATATATATATATATATATATATATATATATATATATATATATATATATATATATATATATATATATATATATATATATATATATATATACATACACACATATGGACACATAGAAACACACATACACACATAGCTACGCACACATACACACATACATACACACATACATACACACATACATACACACAGATTTACACACACATAAATCTACACACACACATACACATGCATACATGCACATATATATACACACATAGACACACACATACACACATAGACACACACACATAAATATACACACACACATAGACACATACACACTTACACACACACACATCCAGACAGATTTACACACACACACATATACATGCATACAAACACATATATATAGATACACACATATATACACACATAGACACACACATACACACACAAACACACACATACACACACACACACATAGACACATACATACACATATATGCATACACACACATAGAGAGACATACACACAGGCATATGCATACATAATGCATATGCATATGCATACATACATACTTACATGCATACACACGCATACACAAACACATACACACACACACACACACATATATATGCATACAATGCACATGCATATGCATACATACATGCTAACATGCATACACACACATACACACATCAACACATACACACACATAGACACACACATACGCACATACAGAAATATATATGCATACACACACGTAGAGAGACATACATAGACCTACACATATATGCATACATATGCATACATAATGCATATGCATATGCATGCATAATGCATATGCATGCATAATGCATATGCATGCATAATGCATATGCATACATACATACTTACATGCATATACACACATACAAACACATACACACATACACACATGCATACATATGCATACATAATGCACATGCATATGTATACATACATGCTTACATGCATACACATACACACATAGACACATACACACACATAAACACATACACACACATAGACACATACACACACATAGACACATACACAAACATACACATACATACACATACATACACACACATACAAATACATATAAACAGAGATTTACACATACACATGCATACACACACATACACACATAGACACATACACACACATACACACACACATACACACACACATACACACATAGACACAAACACACTTACACACACACAAATACACACACACACACACATAGACACATATACACTTACACACACACACAAATACACACACATATACACACACATACACACATAGACACATAGACACATACACATTTACACACACATATACATGCATATAGACACATATATATAGATATACATGTATATACACACATTGAGACACACATATACACACACATACACACATAGACACGTACACACTTACACACACATAGACACATACACACTAACACACAAACACATCCACATACATTTACACACACACATACACATGCATATAGAAACATATATACAGATACACACGTATATAAACACATAGACACACACATACACACATAGACACACACATACACACACACACATACAGACACATGGACACATACAGACACATGGACACATACACACACACACACGTATGCATAGACACACATATAGACACATACACAAGTATATGCATACACACACATAGAGACACATACACACACACATAAACATACATGCATACATATGCATACATAATGCATATGCATACATACAAACTTACATGCATACACACAAATACACACACATGCATACATTTGCATACATAATGCACATGCATATGCATACATACATGCTTATATGCATACACACATACACACACTCACATATACACCTACATACACATATACACACACAAATCATTAACTCTCTTTGCTCATCTGAGAGTTCTTCATTATTTGCGTTGGCGCATTGCAAACGACTATATAGCCAATACGTGAAAGAAGATATATCTCTAATCTCATTATTATCGATATTACATCTATATCTTTTGTTTTTCTATCTTTTACTTAGGAGATTCTGAAGTTCCTATTGGTACAAGCTAAGGAATCCTTGCATATATTCGCCATTATATGCTACAAAAGTAGAAACATCATTTTTTTCTTGAAATGTACATAAGAATGGAACTCCCTTACTTGATAATACCTCAACTGTTATTTTTGAAGAAGACTTATTCGTCCATGCATGTGGAGCTTCTTCATGAACTCTTTCAAGGTACTCACTAATGTAATACATGCACTCTTCAAGCATCCAACCCTTTGCCATGGATCCTTCTTGTTTTGCTCTTTGTCGCACATAACCTTTTAATATTCCCATAAATCACTCGACCCAAAACATCCATCGAGCATCAAACATAGTAGCTCTTTGCATTCACGTTTTTTTTGTGGGATCGAGTTTTTGTCAATTTGTTTGGATGTAATCCACCTATACATATAATAAAAACAATTATAAAGAAGTTGATTAAAAAATAAAAGATATCCCATATGCATACATATTAAATATAAAAGTATCATAATTACCTTATAAGTGACCCAAAACGATAGATCACATATGGTACTCCTTTCGTTGTACATCCATCGATAACCAAAGGTAAAATTTGTTTCAAAAATTTATGCCAATCATGGGTCTTTGACCCAGATAAGCTCTTATCATCCATAGCAAACATGTTCTGAAAAGATGCTCCATATCCTTTAGCAGTCTTAATCAATTAAATTCTATTGTTGATAGTATGTATCTCTTTTGTTGTAAGTACCCAAGGAGCAGGTGCATAAGTCATTTCTTGTCGATGTCTATCAAAAACTGGCCATAGCTTTGGTTCGGATTTTTTATCTTTCAAATCATTGCTTGATGCTATGGTATCTTTTAGTCCAAGAAGATGTTGCCATAGTGAATAACCAATATTTTTGAATATATGCATAGGATCAAGAAGATGACATACTTTTAACTCTTTCCAATACTCCAAAGAATACCATATTGATATGTTCTCCACGAGTGCCAATTTTCCTTTACCTCTCTTCACATACTCATTATCTGAATCATTACTGAAGATTTCTAATTCTGGATCTATCAGAGGACCATCTGTCCATTTTTTATACCAATCCACAGGCGTCATAGGTTTTGGACATTGATCTGTTTCAATCTTTCCATTAAAATGTATTGCTTCTCTTCTAGATCTTAATGGATGATCATCAGGCAAGATTTGTCGATGTGGAAGATAAATATTTTTGTTGAGATTCTTACTATAGAATGATCTCAACCAATCTCCACAATATGGACAAGCTTTATAACCCTTAGTAGATATTCTTGCATCATGAAAATGATAAAAATATAATTAGATTAAATCATATTTATTTACATGCATATTGAATAAAAAAATACATTAATACCTGAACAAACACCATATCCTAGAAAATCGTGAATAGTCCAATCCACAATACCACGAACCGTAATATGTCTTTCATTGATGCTTTTCGATACATCAATGACATTAATACCTCTCCATAACTCTTGGGGATCGTCAATGAGAGGAGCAAGATATATATTCATATCTTTAACTTGTCTTTTGCTTGGGATTAAAAGTGAAAGCATTAAATGTTACTTTTTAATGCTAAGATATGGCGGAAGATTGTAGTTTATGACTACCACTTGCCATGTTGACCATTTACTGGATTTCATGGAGAATGGATTAACCCCATCTAATGCAACTCCTAACTTTAGATTCTGTGGATTTTGTGAAAATTTAGGCCATGTAGAATCAATATGCTGAAAAGCAACACTATCATGAGGAATTCTGATTATTCCATCAGTACTTTTATGATCATGTCCCCAAGTCAAAAGCTTTGATAATTTGGGGCTTTGAAACATGTCTAATCCGTGGAGCCAATGGAAAATGTCCCAATACCTTTCTTGGGATTTTACCTTCTTCGCCCTTATATGGAGGAGATTGACATTTGGGACATGTCAAAGAGTCTGCATATTCACCTCTATATAAAGTACAATCGTTAGGACATGCATGTATACATTGATAATCTATGCCAAGATTGTTGATTATCTTCTTCATTTCATCATGTGAGGTAGGAAGAATATTTTGACTTGGTAAAAATGTTTCAAATAATAACCTGTAAGTTCATCAAAAAAAGATATATTAAAAAAAGTAAATTAATAAATATACATATATATATATATATGCATATTATTTTATATATGTGTATGCTTATGTGTATGTGTATGTGGATGTGAATATGCATGTGCATGCGTATACATATGTGTATGTGTATATGTATATATGAATGTATATGTGTTTTATAGGTGTATATGTATGTATATATATGTATGTGTATATGTATGCATATAAGTATATGTATGTGTGTATAAATATGTATGTATGTATGTATGTATGTGTATGTATGAATGTGTATATATGTATGTACATGTATGTATGCATGTGTAACTGTGTATATTTGATTTTGTTTTTAATTGTTTTTTGTATATTGTGGTTTGCAGATTTTCATATCTAGACCATTTAATCGTCTGGTAGTTTCCCAGTTTATAGTCAATGTATTACCTGTCTTGCTAAGTTGTTTACATATGTTAAATAGAGGTTACCAAGGAAGGTATTTAGTCATATGTAAAATGGGAGGATCAAATTTTTTGTGACTATTTTGAAAGATGCATTAATAGTTTTAAAAGATGGGTGGACAAAAAGTGTCCATTCAATTCAAGTTCTTGTTTTTACCTTATCAAAAGTAAGAATAAAAACCTGCATTGAATGGAAACGTTTTGTTCGCCCATCCTTTAAAATTATTTTTCCATCCTTCAAAATCTTCAAGATAAATTTGCTCCTCCCATTTTACATGTGGCTTAATACCTTCCTTGGTAACTGCTATTTAATATTTGTATAGTTAGCAGCACAGGTATTAGGTTGACTAAAATAGGAGTAACAAATGTGTCAAGAAGATTCTAAAGGTTGGGTGGACAATTCTAAAGGCTAGATGGACAAAACATCTTCATTCGATACAGGTACATATAATTTGACCTTACTCTCATAACATGTGTATGTGTGTACATGTGTGTGTATGTTTATATATGCATGTATATATATATATATATATATATATATATATATATATATATATATATATATGTGTGTGTGTGTGTGTGTGTGTGTGTGTGTGTGTGTGTTTGTGTGTATGTATGTTTATATGTGTGTATGCATTCATGTATATTATGTGTATGTTTATATATGCATATATATATATATATATATATATATATATATATATATATATATATATATATATATATATATATATATATATATATATATATATATATATATATATATATATATATATATGCATATATATGCATATATATATATATAGATAGAAAATTGAAAAATATACCTTAATAGTGTCCAAACTGATACATTACTCCATCCAAAACAATTTTGAAGATTAAGAGTAAGTAAGCTCGCACTTAGTCATGCCAAACGACTTCCTTTATATACATGCTTTAGACATTCCTCTCAAAGATATCTCTCATTTTTAGAAATATCAATGCTCTCACTATCAGTTTGATACCAATCCTCAATAAAATCTGCCATGCCATCATCTTCATCATTGTTTCACAAATGTTGTACTTTATTATCTTTTGAATATAGATCTTTCAACCTTGCATATTCCATAGGATTACTTTTGTGTAGCCTCCTCATAGAAGCTTCTGATAAATGAGGTCTTACTGGCAATTGTGAATGGTGTGGAGGAATATCATCAACATTATGCGTTGGAATCTACACATATAAATAAAATTCATTAGTATTCCATAAATGAATAGAAAGTAAACTTTAAATATAAAATTAAGTATATAAGTTATTAAATATGGATAGAAAAAAATTATTCTCTCTAGCTAAAAGGTGCTCTTGGAGGTCTACGCTATCCATAATTCACTAATAGTTCATCAACGGCATGTAATGTAGTAATAGCATTGACAACTATGTATCTTGATACATCTCTACTCATGTATGGTGATTCATGACTATTTTCACGCTCCTCAAATGTGCAATTAGTCCTTGAAGTATTATGTAACCCTTGACTACCACTACAACATATGAGACGTATACCGAGGCTTCTATATGTGTAAATATTTATCTGCATGTGTAAAAACCCTAAAACCCTAATCCCAAAGACCTAGACCTAAAATAGGTGTATGTGTGTATGCTTGTGTATATATATGTGTAGGTGAATATATATATGTGTATGTGTGTGTATGCATATTTGTATCTATGTAAAAATCATAAAACCCTAATTTTGAAGACCTAGACCTAAAACATGTATATGTCTATATGTGTGTATGTGTGTATGCATGTGTATATATATGTGTATGTGTATATGTATTATGTGTTTATATGTGTATATGTGTATATGTGTGCATGCATGTGTGTATATATGTAAAATTCAAAAACCCTAACCCTAAAACATGCATATGTGTGTATGTACATGTCACATATGTGTATGTATATATATATATATATATATATATATATATATATATATATATATATATATATATATATATATATATATATATATATATATATATATATATATATATATATATATATATATATATATATATATATATATATATATATATACAGACACCTATACCGGTGCTCATACTGACACCGTGTATACCGACGATTAAATGACCGTCGGTATTGCATCCGTGGTTTTTCAAGCATTTTCAACGGTCATACGGATGCCAAGGGGTGACCGTCGGTATGGGCAACGTTGGTATGCCCCTCATATGTTGTAGTGTACTATTTATTAAACATGCTATATTTCCATGTGTGTAAGGTCTTCCATCAATATATAATCTTTCATTTTCTACATTTAAAATCCTTCTACTAGTAAGGGATGCTGTGTTCAAGCATATTCCATAAGTACTCATGCGTTGAACATAACGTGAAAGTCGATGCCAATCTCCCCATCCATATATAGGACCACAAATTGACATAAGAGTGACTTCAGAGTTCGGAGGCACATACGAATTCTCTACAATACAGAGACCATGACCAACATTAGTAATAGTGGATGGAGCAATCATATAGCAGTTACCCCAAAGGTTGAAAACATCTGCATCTAAAGGAAGTGGTCCTCTATTCCATCCTCCATATCTTCTCCTATCATATGTTTGTACTAAAGGAAGATCACGAGCTGGCAATGGATAATCTCCAGCTGTTTCAGCCTCTAAACCAAGAGGTAGAGGATTTCTAGAAACCTCTACTTGTAATTGATGAATAGCAAGTTCATGACGTGTACGAGGTATATTAACATTATGAGAAAAATTATCATCATCATCATCATTGAGCAAGTATTCCTATATATCAACAGTAATTTGATTTTCTATATGGTTTTTAAATAAAATAATGACATTAATTTATATAAAAAATACATACCCTAGCATTATCACGTTGACTAGGTGATCGTGCACGCTCAAAAGTACCATACTCTTCCTCATGTTCAATACATTCCAATCGTGGTCTTTGATACATGCCATAACTAGAGTTACATCAACATATAATATGCTCTTGATAGTAAAATTCATCATAATTCCTATCGGAGTGCACATGTGAAGTTGTTGCATGGGTAGGAGGTGGTGGAGTACCCTTTGACTGATCAGAATCTGCACATAATAAGAAACAAAAAAATATATAAGTTATGTATTCATCAAATATATTTAAAATTAAATGTTTGATATACTTACAGTATATAGTCGTTGCACAATGAGGAGACGGTGGTGGAGTTCCATCTGATTGATTATAATCTACAAATAATGGTATTTGATATTAATAATGTGATTATTTACATACACAAAAAATTCACATATACATATTTACACATACACACATATTCACATATACACATTTACATACATACATATTCACATATACACAAATACACATTGTTGTGGGATAAATGCATGTAATTTGTATGAATGAGTGTATATGCATGCATGTGTGTACGTATATATGTGGATATGTATATGTGTGTTTATGTTATATGTATGTATATGTGTATATGTATACATACATGTATGTGTATATGTTTGCATGTATATGTGTATGTGGGTATGTCTATGTGTATGTGTGTGTATATATGTGTATGTATTCTGATTTTTTTTGTTTGAGATTAAATTAACAGGAGATATTATATGGTGGAAAAAAATAACAGGCGACCTAACATACCACCTGAGAGGTGGCAGATTTTTTGCAGATAGCTACGCCTTCAGGAGTCATTTCCTCAGTAGAAGGTACACAAATTAATAGTTTATATTTATATATTTTATAAATTTTAGTAAATTTTTACTTTTAATTTATGTATTTCTTTTTTCTTAAATAAAGAGGCTGCTGCAAAGAAGAGAGTGGAGTTGGGCCACACATCACACCTAGGCCAAATGGGCCATAATGGTTTTGTAGCTACATTTGTAAGTATATGTGTTATTGTGAGTATATTTTTTATTTTAGTTAAAATGCAACCAACTAATCTTTTTTATTTGTTTTAATGCAGCGAAAGGATTATGGCCGATATCCTACAAAACATGAGATCAAGTATGCTACACATTTTAGATATCAGTGTTTGAGCGAGTATATGGGAGATCATCCTGATGCCTTTGTGAGTATTATTAAATTTTATATAATTATTTTATTTTTATGAATGGTTTAATTGTTTTACTTATTTATGTTTGTTATATGTAATACAAGAATATTATGGAGAGACAAATATGGATGAGGTGGAGAGGCAGACACAGGAGGGAGGATCTCGATCGTCATAGGGTGATCATGATGATGAGGATGAGGATGATTAGGATGATCATGATGCTGCTGATGATGATGATGATGATTAGGATTCTAGTTCATTATGACATTGGATTATATGTATTTACACACACACACACACACACATATATATATATATATATATATATATATATATATATATATATATATATATATATATATATATATATATATATATATATATATATATATATATATATATTATCTATATATTTTTCATTTCAGTTATGCTTTGAATTGTGTGTATGGTATTAAGTAATGAAGAGTTTTGTTCTATTGATCGTTATTATTGTTTATATTAAGCATGTGTTCTAATACTTTAATTATACAATTCATTGATATGTGTGTACGTAAGTGTATGTGTATGTGTGTGTATATGTATGTATGTGCATGTGTATGTGTGTGTATATGTATGTATGTGCATGTGCATGTGTAAGTGTATATGTGTGTATGAGTATGTGCATGTGCATGTGTATGTGTGTGTATATGTATGTGCATGTATATGTGTATATGTAGGTATGTGCATGTGTGTGTGCATGTGTATATGTGTGTGTACGTATGTGCATATATATGTGTATATATGTGTATATTGTATGTATATGCATGTGTATATGTATGAAACATGCATTTCTATATGGATGCATTTCCATTTGCATCCATGTGCATGCATGTGAATGTGCATGCATGTGGATGTGCATATACATGTATTTACGTATATGTTAATGTGTGAGTATATATATATATATATATATATATATATATATGCAATAATGCATGCATGTAAGTCTTTTTATGTGGTTGTAGAAATGTTTCTGCATATGCATGTGTATATGTGTGTATGTCTAAGTGTATGTGCACATGTATGTGTGTGTATATATGTGTGTGTATGTGCATGTGTATATGTGTATATGTATGTATGTGCATGTGTATGTGTGTGTATATGTATGTGCATGTGTAAGTGTATATGTGTGTATGAGTATGTGCATGTGCATGTGTATGTGTTTGTATATGTATGTGCATGTATATGTGTAACTCTATGTGTATATGTGTGTATGCGCACGTATATGTGTATATGTGTATATGTAGGTATGTGCATGTGTGTGTGCATGTGTATATGTGTGTGTACGTATGTGCATATATATGTGTATAATGTATGTATATGCATGTGTATATGTATGAAACATGCATTTGTATGTGGATGCATTTCCATTTGCATCCATGTGCATGCATGTGAATGTGCATGCATGTGGATGTGCATATACATGTATTTACGTATATGTTAATGTGTCTATGTGTATATATATGTATATACATGCAATAATGCATGCATGTAAGTCTTTTTATGTGGTTGTAGAAATGTTTGTACATATGCGTGTGTATATGTGTGTATGTCTAAGTGTATGTGCACATGTATCTGTGTGTATATATGTGTGTGTATGTGCATGTGTATATGTGTGAAAGTGCATCTTCATCATGTACAAGTGTATAAGTGCATATCAATAAGTGTGAGTGTGCTATCTAATGAAAATAACACAATTCAAATGATATACAAAGAATAGAAATTGTACTTACAATAGTTAGCCATACTTTTTGCTTGGTTAGCTTCTTGAATAACCTGCAATAAAGAGAGAAAGGAGAGAGAAAGAGAGAGAGAGAGAGAGAGAGAGAGAGAGAGAGAGAGAGAGAGAGAGAGAGTGAGAGACAGAGAGAGAGAGAGAGAGAGAGAGAGAGAGAGAGAGAGTGTGTGTGTGTGTGTGTGAGAGAGAGAGAGAGAGAGAGAGAGAGAGAGTGGGACTAGGATGGTGGGTGGGGGATGTGGGTGGGGCACTAAGGGTGGGGGCTACGGGGAGAGAGAGAGAGAGAGAGAGAGAGAGAGAGAGAGAGAGAGAGAGAGAGAGAGAGAGAGAGAGAGAGAGAGAGAGAGAGAGAGAGAGAGAGAGAGAGAGAGAGAGAGAGAGAGAGAGAGAGAGAGAGAGAGAGAGGGAGGGAGGGAGGGAGGGAGGGAGGGAGGGAGGGAGGGAGGGAGGGAGGGAGGGAGGGAGGGAGGGAGGGAGGGAGAGAGAGAGAGAGAGAGAGAGAGAGAGAGAGAGAGAGAGAGAGAGCTACTGCACACTACACCACTCCTATGGAGAGAGGTTTACGATTAAGTCTTCATGATGCCGGAGATACATTTGATGCTATTCTCTATCAGTAGGCTGTTGGATGCTTGATTTACTTATGCATTACTCGGCCAAATATTTAGTTTTTTGTCTCACAGATGAGTAGGTTTATGCATTGCCCAAGAGTCAAGCATTGGTAGGTGGTTAAGTGCATCTTTCCCTACTTGAGTGGTACTCGGCTACTTGGGTTGTTTTATCCTTAGGGGGGATCACTGCCGCCAGATTTGCATGCTTTTTCTAACTCTGATTGGGTTGGTTGCTATGACACTCGTTTGTCCACTAGTGGCTTTTGCTTCATGCTTGGTAGCTCATGTATATCTTGGTTGAGCAAGAAGCATCCTACTGTGACCACTTCTAGTTGTGAGGCTGAGTATAGGGCAGCTTTCATAGCGATTGTTGAGTGCGTGTGGTTTAGATGCCTTATGGCTGATTTGGGTGTTGGTCACTCTTTTGCCACCACCATCTACACTGACAGTCAGAGCGCATTGGCAGTTGCAAGGAACCCTGTGTTCCATGCTCGCACTAAGCACATTGAGTTGCATTATCACTATGTCACGGAGAGGTTCTCTACTCGGGAGATCAACTTGGCATATGTGCCCATGCAGGAGAACATTGTAGAAATTCTCACGAAGGCTCTACCCAGGGAGAAGTTTGAAGCTTTCCGCAAAGCGTTGGGCTTACTTCCTTTTGTGGAGTGATTTCCACATAGCTTGGCACTTCCTTATACATGAGTGCCAGCTCTTTGTTCACCACATCACTCCTAGGGGGGATGTGTTGATATATTTAGGTAGTAATGTGTGTGAACACACTAGGACCGCCGGGGCACTTTTTTCCCTCTTTAGGAGGTTTTTTTCCCGGCTTGTATATACGTCTATCGCCCTAATGGGCTACTTATCTTTGTACATTCTCTAGTAATACATTTAGTATTGTGTGTTGTGCTCCAAGCTTCTTCTTCTTCCTTGTGTTGTTCGCGTGCTTCCACAGACGTCTATCTCCAACAACTACTCCAGTAAGATTTATAGTAGTCCAAATTGTAGTCACTTGGATAACCTTGTTCCAAGGATGATCAATTCCTATGCATGAGGATATAGTAACAAAGAATTATTCTCTATATTAAGATCCCTTTCTCAATCTAGCAAGCTCAATCACTTGGTTAAAATCAAGCTCCAACCATAGAAGCATATCCTCCTTATATTTTGTTGACACTTGGAGCATCATGAAGCAAGGCGACAAGCATGATAACTCATTCATTATATTTAAATTTGAATCCCACTAATATCTCTCAACTCATGACCTTGTAGGAAATGAGCATCCTATGTTCTAGGGAATCTTTGCAAGTTATATTTATAGACTGGGTAATTGGAACTGGTGAGAACTGACGTGTTTTATCACTTTAGAAGTTTGAATGGGCTAGCACGCCCCTTGCTTAGCAAGCCCCTTATATGCCTAAGTTTTTTCTTCCCACTTAGGTAACCATATCTCACTCTCGCTTTTGGGTAGCCAAGGAGATAGATAGCTCTAGTTCTAGAGAAAAATCTTCTGTTTATACATTATCAAATTGTTGCAATCCTTGGCTTTTCGAAATTTGATGTATCCTTCTAAAGTTTTGTCAAATTTCGTTCTTAAATTTGCATATTATCAAAGAAATCCTCTCAAGAGTGAACAAGAGTATCTTTGTGTGTGTCTATTGAAGTTAATGAGTAGTCTATCTTGGAGGCACTAGAACTTTCAGTAGAAGAAAGTATTTTGAGTAAGATAACTTGAAGTATTCAATTCTTGTAGTATTGTTTAACTCACTAATCGCTCTTGGTTTCATTCCATAGGATCTTAGGGGAACATTAAATTGAAAAGATGTATTTATGAGTATACATATGATGCTACTCATGCTTCAAGCTGCATAGGGAAGTTTAGTATTCTCCCATTAGAGTGACAGAGGATCATTGGCCCATAAAGACATGCAAAGAGAGCTACAAAAAGCTATTGAAGGCTTTGGAAGAAAAAGAGCTACTACTTTGACTGCAAGGCCTTTTTATACTCTTGGAGTATAGAGGTAAAAATCATAATTTACCTCTTGTGAGGAAGCAAGGCATCTATCACATTCGTTTTATACTCTTGGAGTATAGAGGTAAAAATCGCAAGTTATAGAACTCTTCTTGCATCAAAGAGCCTTATAAGAGTACATTGGAGAGAAAAATGTCACCATATAGCATATATATTGAAAATCTAGATAAGAACAACTATCAACCATTGATGTCTAGAGAATCAAATTAGAGAAAGAAGCGGGTTATATTCATCCTATCTGAGCATATTAATAATGCAATTCTAGGGCACATCTAGGAGTTAGAATCTTCAATCAAAATGTCAAAAATGTTAAGGAGGTTATACCCTCCCTCAACCAAGGCTCCGAACATCGTATTAAAAAAGGAACACTATAATATAAAGAAGAAACCTAGTAACAATATCAATGACAAATTTTGAATATCATGGAGGTCACTGATGCATCTGGATCCATAGGTTGTCACATAATGATGCTGACCTAGTTGCATATACATTGGATGGACATATGGATGATTAGTTGAGGACTTTAACTAATTCTATACATTTCAAATAAAATTTTCGTAAATTTTAGTAGTAAGTGACCTTGATGGTCATTGAATAGACGGACATTAGAGGCTCAAAGACAAAAGGCAATGAATCCTAAGCATTTTATGCACATAAAGGTACATTCAGAGGAAAAAATTAAGGTAGGGGTAGAGGAATGCAAAGAAGTGGAGCAAGTAGAGAATATGATCAAGAGCATAGGAGAAGGTCGCATCAAGAGCAAGAGACAAGCGTACAAGAAGAAGCTGAAGGTACAATCAAGCTTGAGACAACAACTCCGATGGATGCTATGTATGTGGCAAGTATGGCTAGTATGCAAGGGATTGTTATCAGAGACACAAAGGAAACTCATCATACAGAGGGAAAGTTAACTATGCTTCTACACCAGATGATAATGAAGGCATTGTAACCATGATGCATATGAGTGGTTATAAGACACAAGGATCAACATGTGGTATACTGATAGTGAATGTAGGAATCACATGATCTACAATAAGGACTCTTATCAAATACTTAGGTACCATTAAATAAAGGGCATGTGGAGATAAGTGATGATACCTCACATGCCATTACACATATAGGTGATGTTATTTTGGATGTTTTTCATAAGGCTAAGTGTTTTAGAGAGGTTCTTCATGCTCCCCCAATTACAAAAAGAAATGTTTGTATGGCTCAAAGGATTGAAAGAGGATTGCAGGTCAAATTCAATGAGAAAGCATGCACTCTGGAAAACCCTAAAGATGGATACAGATTGGTGTCTAAAGGAAGGAAGGATGGAATGATATTCTCATTGGAGGTGAACCCAAACTTCAACCACACAACCTACTTCATATATGGAAGCACGAAGGTGGTAGAACTCAATCTTTGGGATAAGAGGTATGGAAATCAATACTCAAAGTTTAAGGACATGGAGAAGAAGAGGTTAGTAGTTTGACTATCAAAACTTCACAATTAGAATCTCAAGAATGCTTTTGAAGTTTGCTAATTGGGTATAAGCAAACCAGGTTACCATTTAAGAAGAGAAAATATGTGAGTTATCATCTAGTTGATTTGGCTCAAATAAATGATTTGAAATTAACGTAGGAGAACTCAAATGGAGGTTATGGATACGTTGTAACCTTAATTGATGATTCCATAACAATGACTTGTGTTCATTTCATCAAGAAAAAACTAGATGCCTTTAATTAGTTCAACAAGTTCAAAGCTCTTGTAGAGAAGTAATGTGATAGGTAGATAGTGTGTCCAAAGTCACATAGAGGGGGAAAATACTTCTTGCATGATTTCTCAGATTTGTTAGAGTCCAATGATATCAAGAGACAAATGACATGCAGCTACATAGCTCAACAAAAGGGTGTGGCAGAAAAGAAAGAATATGTACGTTGTTGAATTTATTAGGGCTATGATGAAGGACAAGGGGATGCTAATTTCCTAATGCATAGATGCAACAAACAATGCCCTTTCCGCATGAGGTAACTAGACAATCTAGACCTCCATGGCTTATTATTGTTTTTTATCCAAGTTCTTGATTTAAGTTATATACTCTGGCATGTTTTACTCTTGTGCACTATCCTAGATGTATGATGCAGCAGAAGTGAGAAATATAGGTTTTACCTTTGTACTTCACAAGTACCAAACATATGGAGTTTATGCTCTCCTTTTCCACTAGTAGACTCAATTTGCTTGGTTGTGTGCTATTAAGCTTGATCCAATACTTTTCCTTCCTTCTAAGTCCTTTAATACCTTTTGTTGATCCTCCTTGAATGCATTTGTATGTTTGAAATGATCTAATACCAACGATTGGAGAATATATAACTTCCCTATGTATCCTTGAAGTTTGGGTTGCCTTAGAGGAACACTCATAGAACCTCTGTTTACACAAGTGAATGCTTTGCTGAACTCTTGAGGGCTGATGCCGAGAGCTTTTATACACGCAATCTAAAATCTAAGACCTTCCTAATGCAACTTATTTCCCTCAAAATTCTCACTATTAATGTGAGAATCAAAATCTCCACTTCAAGCTAGTTAATGCTTTCACCATGCTTATACCAAGGAATGGAGAATTGCCTTATCATCAATACAAACTGGATAAATGTTATTAGCCTAAGTTACTAGTGCTCATGTGGCTCAAGGAGCTTATAATAGAATTCCATTTACAAATTAATAAATTTTTAATTATGTTCTACAATATGAGTAGTGTGCACCTATCTAGAAGGCGTTTGTTCCATGCTAGGAGCAAGCATATAGAGGAACTATATCAGAGAAAATATTTTGGCTAAGGAGGTGAAAGGCCAACACCTAAGTACCAAGGATTAGCATGCAAACATGTTCACCAAATCATTGGACTCAACCAAGCTAATAATGTTCAAACGAGGCATTCAAATATTGGAACTTGGATGAAGACATGAAGGATGAAGCTTGATGGGAAGTGTTGAAAATCAAACTCCAACCTTATGAGGATATGGACCTTGTATTTTCTTTACACTTGAAACATCATGAAGCATGAAGCCAAGCACGAGAATTCATACATCAAATCTGAATATGAATCCCCCACATATATCTCAATTAGATAATCATCCCATTAGTTGACTATGAAAATTTTAGGTCAAATATAAGAAATAATTTGAGATATTTTTATCTATATTTTGTTATAATGAGAAATAAAATACTTTCTATAGAGAGATATCAATATCAATTTTGGTTCTTTTTTCACTTCTATTTCTAACCGCATCTTAGGTTCTCACTTTGTTGAATTTCTCAAGGGTTTTGATAGATTATTCCCCATTAGAATGTGTATATGAGAAACATATGCCATAAATGTACCTTTGTAATCAGACTTTGAGTATAAGCAGTGGAAACACAATATAACATTTGCAAAAAGCTATTGATGGATGGCCATAATTTCATACATCCATCCCATGTTAGGATCATGAGGTGTTTGGATTTTCTTCTCTATGGCCTTTCCTATACATCAACAAAATCAACTTGACTCCAATATTCCCCATCTAAGACCCTAAGCATGACCCTCATTTTTTTGAAGAAGCTTTCAATAGACGTAGATGTGAATGTTATTGTCTCTGATTTTTCCTTCTAAGGATCGACAATTTATACATCTTGCTTTTACATGATGTTGCCTACTCACATGCATCAGTAAATGAAATTTTCCACAATAGGTTTAAAAAAATGGAATTCTTACATTGTTGCAAAAAAATTCTATACCTGATTTTACTGTCTCTGCTATATAGATCTTGTTAGATTTTGATTTTTGTGTGCGAAGCTTACTACTTGAATGGCGATGTTTCACTTTGTTGATAAAACACATAACGATGAGACATTTTCAAAATTTGGGGTAAATTTAGCAAAAACTGATCGCTGAAAGGGTAAGTATGCAGGCATGCATAAGAACGAGAATCAAGATGGAAATGTATGCTTTAGCAACAATGCAATTCGATGTCGAATCATGTAGGATACCATTGAAGTAGCTTCAGCAATGAGGGCCACATTTTTGTTCCGCATTTTCTTGGTCTTTATATGCGATTACTACTATTGGAAGGGTATGAATTCCTTTAGTCTCCGTGCAGACCATAGCATACCATCGCAAACGAGGATCAAAAGGGCTTATTGCTTCTTTTACTTGCAAGATTGACGGAAGTTCAATATCAGAAATTATAAGTGTAAAATAACAAAAAAGACGATCGACCCTTGCATCGCACATGTTGTTTGAGATCCTCCTTTGTTTTCAGCGAGTATCGCAAAATCCTTATCGTCGTTGGATAATGATGTAAGGTTTTAGCTCATAACCACCATATTGTAGAGTATGATAGATTGAAACCATTCAGTAATATGACGCATCTCCCCAATCACTTCTCATTCTTGCTCTGATATCATGTGCTCCCTAGGTGCACGTTGCTCTGATACAAACTTCATACAAAGGTAGGGATAATTTTTAATAATGTCGACGCCTCAAGGCACAATATCAAGGCTAGAGATCTTGGAACAATATCATGAAGAAAGAAGATGATTGCACATATCATGAGGAGTTTTTCAGTTCGCATAGATCCAAAACAAACTGAAAAGATTTTCCAATCGGTATCTATCTTCAGATAATCATTTCTTTCTAATCTTTAGCCACACAATTAGAAATGAGCTTGCATTCTCCTAGTTCGTAAAGCTAATCTATCAACTTATTTATTTTGATTCCGAGCTTTAACTTTGAAAGAACAACTGTACAGGTGAATGGGCATGGTACCCATGGGACTCTTTGTATCTTACAAATTAGGGGTTAGACAAGATTACAATTGGTTTCAACTATTTAGGGACTCTTTGTACCTCATAAAGTAGGGGTCAAACAAGATTACCATTGGTTTCAACTGATTTGGACAGGCCCAAAACATTACATATCGAGCTTAGAGATTGAACTCCAGACCTCTGCCTCACGAGACGAAAGACACAACCACTAGAACAACGGGATGTGGACTATTTTAATTTTTTTGTTCACCCTTCTCTCATTTATTGTTAAATTTTGTTTCACCTTCAATGTAAAATTGATCAATTGATTATATTTCATACAATTGATCAAGAATTGCAGCACACTGAATATTTTATGTAGAGATCATGTGTTCGGATATCTTTTGAGCAAAAAATGAGCTGACTTCACAGTGTCAAACACCAAGTAAGTCTTTCTAGTTGTTCTTCTCTAGTCGATTATCCACACTTAGGGCATCGAAGTCGATGCTCCGAACTCAGTAAACGTTCATCTATTAACATAATTGGCGGCGAAACTAGTTGGACGTTCGTAAACCTTCTAGTGTTTTATATTGATTCCCACATGGTATGATCATCATGGATGCTTTTGGTTGTGATGCGTGAACCTGCTTTTTTATTTTGTCGCCGAAAGAGGGACAAAGGGCTCGGGGTACCACCATTGATGCGAGAGACTTAATGGCTTCCATCGGCATCCTAAAAAAGACAGACAAACGTACATGAGATTGACTCATCATTGTCTTCTTTTCGAGCTCGATCGGTTTGCCTGCAGCTCTACCAGTACATGGAATCCTGTATACACCCTTAAAAGGAAGTACAGAATTGTACGTGAGAAAGAGGTTATGACGGCTTTCAGAACGGGAGCTCGGTCTGTTTAGCTGCACATCTACGAGCACCTGGACAATCACGATTCTCTCATTTCCGTCTGTGTACGTGCATAGTGTTGTATCTTGACGGTCTACCATGCGCTTCAATTTTGATGGCTATCTACACATGATACCGGTATTTGAGGGTCTAATAAAATGGGCAATACGGCCGTCAATCTACACATGATGCCGTATTTGAGGGTTTAATAAAATGGGCAATACGGCCGTCAAATTTACAATGCGTGCATACATGATTGAGAGAGCTTGGAGTGGATACGAAGCTTCTCACCGTTGTGTTCCTCGATTGGCTGTATACAAAGTAAATGGGTACGTTTGAAGTGGGTAATTGAGAAGGGCCAACTCAGTAATCACGTGATGTTTCACGGATCCGCATAACATTTCGACCCAGGTTGCGGATTTCAAATGGCATGCTCGAGGAGTATGGATGCGCGAACACAGAGGAGGTACAAGAATTGTAGACAAAAAAGCATAAAGATTGTGTACACATGAATCCAGAAAACTGTTTTGAAGGAAAGCTCATGTCTGAAATAAAAAAGGCTCGGATCTCCATGAGATCTTTTGATCAACTCAGACCTGGAAGAGAACTCAACATCAGAAAAACGCAGGAAGTAGAAGCGTACATTTAGCAAGCTACTCTTGACATACACAAGGGATGACCTCTTGAATCCTTAGTGCACTCGGCTCTTGTTTATGTAAGATTTTGACTCGCTGGATTCGCAAAATGGCATAAATGTGCCTACCTGTTTGCATACATTCATGAGAGAGAGAGAGAGAGTATATGTGATACGGGACTCTTCAGTTCATTGCAAGAAATCGTATTTTATTACTTGTAGTTATTTCGGGCATATAGCTATTCCTGGTTTTTTTTTTTAAATAAAGGAAGTTCGGCCTTAGCCTAATCTCCCGGACTTTAATTATAATAAAGAGAAAAAGTTATAAAGTCCCGGCTAACCTAGAAGAAGCCAACCAGGATTCTTCTCCTACCAAATTACATCAAGCTTTCAATATACAGATTAATATAGTGAAACATATTGACTCTAGTTGAAGATGGGATCTGTAACAACTTATCTCTCCACAAATTACAAGGGAATTTCTTGAGGATCGGGAAAGGGCTAGACTCTTCTAGATGAGGACTGGGCACAGACTTCATACATTTGGTCAGAAGTCTTTTGATCCCCATCAAACAGGGGAAGAGGTAGTCTTTACTTTTTTTATCATAGATTTTGTTGTTTCTATTTTTCCAAATAGGCCAGAGGATATGAGCCCTAATCAACTGCCACATCACAATATCCATCTTGTTCGCTTCACCTATGAGAAACTCTCTGGTACTAGGTGAGCTCAGCCCATAAGTATTGTAGTAGAGATAAATGACCTTCCAAAATCTAGATGAAGTCTTGCACTTGGAAAAAAGATGTTCTAAGTCTTCTTCCTAACCACAGTGATGACAAAGACCTACATCAATTTTATATTCTCTAACTTTGCTGCTAGTCCAAATTCATTTATGCAATATCAACCACAACAAGCAAGAGTGCTTGTTATCAATAGGGAGGGACCAAATGCACTGAAATCTATATCTCCACTGATGAGCAGACCAAGCCAACTTCCATTTCTTGTTCAGACTCCCAGTAATTAGTTTGATGCTGATCAGAGAGCGTTTGTAGTAGTTATAAATATCTTGAGCCATATCAGAAATCGAGATTGTCTTCAACCATAGGTGATTATCCATGAGAGTCAACAGCTTATTCCTTTTGTCTTTAATTATCTGTTTACAAGCAAAGGTTAGAGTTTCATAGTTCATTATAAAGTGATCATCAATCAAGCTTCCATCTCTATAAAGATCCTGCCATTTAACAAAACCCATTCTTTTGCACTTATTCCTTCTAATGGGAAGATGGCCAATATTAGGAGGATCAAACCAGCCAATCCACAGGGAGTCCTGTAAAAGGAACGAGTAATTAAAGGAGAACCACACAAGCAATTTATAATTCTCTTTGACCTTCATCCAGGAGTTCCAGAAATTGTAGATTAGAGAGCTACCTTTGGGAACAAACAAAGCAGGAGAATTTAAAATATCCCAAAGCTTGAAGTTACACCATCTTTTATTATTTTTAAGACAGAATTTATCTATGTTCCTTTTAATCAAACAAGCCCAAAAATCATTAGAAGAGACAGCTCTGAGGATCCACTTTGCAGTCATCTGGGTAGCCATCCTGGTAGGGCAAATCAAACCAAGCCCACCTTCTGATTTTTTCATACAGCAAACCTTCCAAGCCACTTTTGAAATTTTGTTCCCACCCCACAGAAATCTCCTAGCCAGAGAGATGGCCTGAGACAACCACTTTTTAGTCGGCTTCCAACAAGCCAAAAAATAGGTCAGACAAGGAAGAATAAAGTTCCTTTCGGAGAGGTTGGACTGCATGTTTATCCACTTAAAGATTTTAGCTCTGAACTTCTCAAACAGATGGGTCAAAACAGCAGATAGTAGTAAACGCCCACTCTTCTTCCTACACAAGATTAGCAGACTCTGTTTTTGGTGTAGAGGCCTCTATAACAACCATTCCAACCTCTTTCTTCTTTGCCTCTTTAGCAGCCAGATTTGGACAATTCTTTATAATATCATCATTCACTTTAGAGTACTTGCAAAACAGTTTTTGCTCTTCAGATTTCTTCTCATCTTTATCTTCCTTCTTTGAATGTGCAGCATTTGCAGATTTCTGCTTACTAGTTGAAGAGCTCCATTTTCCTTTGAAGGCATATTCAAGAAATTTGGGAATTATTCAAGTCCCATTTGTATTACTTACAAAGTTAATTTCTTAAGTTTGAGCCCAACCTAGATACCCCATTTATAATAAAATTATCCTCAATACTAAAGTGTCAATTTAATATACTCCAATCAAGAGATAATACCATATTTTAGCATGTGAATGAGTTGAAAACTAAAACATTGGGACACAAAGAACTGTCTCAAAATCATGTGTAATTCCCATTTTTCTTGAATAGGCCTTTTTGCCCTTTTGACTAGCCAAGAAAGCTTGATCTACAACACACATAATGAATCTCTTCAGCCTGGACTAATCTTCCTACAACAGAACAAAGACTAACTCAAATGACAAGGCATTTGGATTCCCTTTCATCATTAACCGAAGAGTAGAAGCAAAACTCTAATATGAATCAGGAAGACCATTGAGAACGGTCTGCACAAGTGAGCTATCTGGTATAACCTCATCCACAGAAATCAATTGTTCCTTCAAATCTTTGATCTTTGTTAGAAAACTGTCCATAGAATCACCTTCATTCATGTGCTCACTCTCCAACTATTTTTGGATGTAAGCAACACGAGCCTCATTCCTAGCTTGGTACAATGTGGTAAGTGTATCCCAAGCATACTTAGTTATTATGCAAGAGCGAATATGAGGAATAATGGCACGTTTGAAAACTGTCCATAGAATCACCTTTATTCATGTGCTCACTCTCCAACTAGTTTTGGAGGTAAGCAACAGGAGCCTCATTCCTAGCTTGGTACAATGTGGTAAGTGTATCCCAAGCATCCTTAGCTATTCTGCAACGCTATCAATGCATGTGCGTGGGCATCTCTGCCACCCCAATGAAATTGTTCTGCACTAGGTGCAGTAGAAACTACAACATGAACAGGAATATGCAAAATATCATCATCTTCGACACCTTCTGCCTCAGCTTCTGTACCTGGAGTTGTAATATTTGCACATGTGATACGACGTTTTTCAACACCCTGCACAATGTTCGACACTCCTTTTGCAACTAATACATTTCGCATCATATAAGCTCATAATGGGTAGTTGGTACCATCGAACTTATCCTCGACAACCAACATACGAAATACATCACTGCTTTCAGCCATGGCTAGTGACTAAAATACCTTGATGCAAAAAATTGGCTGAATCTGAAAAAGTTGAACAGAACTTCCAAGATGAGTTCTGCTAGACCTGTAGTAGGCTTTGAGATGCTTATACTGGCGAATAGAAACTGGTATATACCTCTGGCATAAAAAGACAAAATAGCCATCACAAGCACTATGATAGTGCATTCGAAGGCAGAAACGAGCTCAGATCACGATTTTGATCTTGAAAACATGCACGAGTTTGCTCAACATAATTCCTGTGATTCTCAAACTGCAACCCAAGGAGTGTTGACGGCGCCCTAGATGAAGCAACCACCTACTCTAATACTAACTGTTGGAGATAGACGTTTGCAGAAGCATGTAAACATCAAAAGGAAGGAGAAGAAGCTTGAAGCACAACACACAATATTGAATGTATTATTAGAGAATGTACAATGATAAGTAGCCCATTAGGGCAATAGGCGTATATACAATCTGGGGGAAAAAAACCTCCTATAAGAGGGGAAAAAGTGCCCCGGCGGTCCTAGTGTGTTCACACACATCACTACCTAAATATATCAACAGTAGTAAGATTTGAATGAAAGTTTTAGTAATTACCTCATGATAGGGGAACAAGGCCTTTTTCTCTTAAGAAAAAAATCCTCAGTAGGATTTTATCTTGAAGGATTTTTTCAATATGTGATAATAATGAGTGAAAGGAGCTAGATATAGCCAAAATGACAAAGAGGTTAGTGTTTCCTAGGGACTTAATATTTAAGTAGAAGACTAGTTTTCTACTTAAAGGATCTTAAACTTGTATAAGAAAGAAAAATCTTCTGCGACTTAAGTCAAACTATTAAAACAATGTTCAAAAGTATAGAGGAAAGTTTTGAGTACACGTAGACTCAAAGTTATTAGAAATTCGCATACTGATTTGTTTCTAATACAACTAGCTTTCAAAAGGATTAAGTCTAAGAAGAATTCAATACAGAATGATGTGGATGTGGCCTTGATGGTTTTTAAAATTGATTTTTGCATTATCATAAAAGTGAGCATGGTGGTATGGGATGCCATACGTAAGGGTTCAAGATCAAGTCTTTGAGAAATTGTCCGAACCTTAGACAACTATCAATGTAATTAGGATTTGTTTTGGTCTAGTTGAATTTGTGTTGATAAAAGTGAGGGAGAATTTAGTTCCTACATTCCATTAGGACCCCAAATGATGGATTAGTTGAAATACCATACAAAGATAATGGTATCTTGATAATGCAAGGGCAATACATCTTGGATGTATTGAAGAAGTATGGACTTACACATATTAAACCATTGAGTAGTCCAATGGAGGTCAATATGAGATTCAATTCAATGGAAGGTAATGAAGTTCATAATGCACTCTTATATATATCTATAGCCTGATCTCTGAATTATGTAACTATCACAAACTCTAATCTAGCTTATACATTTGATGTGCTATCTCAATGCAAGCCCATACCTAGGGGTCCTCACTTAGTTACCGCGAAGAGTGTATTCACATATGTTAAAGGTATCTTAAATCTAGGTCCTTTTTATCATTTTGAAGATGATTTGCAAGTGAAAGCACATAGAGATGCTCATTGTGTGGATCCAAAGAAGATAGGCTATATTCAAGAGAAGCTAAATATAGAGCACGAGCACAAGTTACATCTATGCTTATGTGGCTATAGAAGCTTATGAGTGAATTAAATTTGCAAATTAATTAATTTCCAATCATGTGTGAAAACATGACAAGTGTGTAGCTACTTTCCAATCCTATGTTCCATGCTATGAGCAAGCATATATAAGTATATTATCACTACATTAGAGAGAAGGTGTTCATGAAGGAGGTACAATTCCAACACATAAGTACCAAGGATCAATGTGACGCATGCTTACCAAGGCATTGGACTAACCAAGCTAATGAAGTTCAAAAGAGGCATTGGGAGGATGGAGCTATGATGAAAAATTGAAGGTTGAAGCTTGAGGGGGAGTGTTGAAAATAAAGCTCCAAATTTAAGAACATATGGGCCATCTCAACTAATGACACTTGAAGCATTATGAAGCAAGGGGCCAACACAAGTATTTCTACAATTAGGTGTGATAAACCCTATTTTCTTGGAAAAGAGAACCATATCATTTAGGGAATCTTTTCCAAGTCATATAATCACATCATGTGGTTCCAATTGAGATGATCCCACATGTGTTATTTCTTTTAGGATTTTGCGTAAGCTAGTAGGCCCCTTCCTAGAAAACCCTCTACTTTCTTGAGCATCTTCTCCATACTTTGAGTAGTGATTGCTCACACTCTATTTTGTTTGTTAAGGAGCTCATTAGCTTTGACTATTGAAGAGAGTTCCTCTTCATATGGTATCCCTTTCTTGCAGAATTTCTCTTTTTATAAAGGTAATCTAGTCCTAAGTAGATTGAATTTTAGAAAAAATAAATTAAAATTTGTACCGTTCATTTATAGCTTAGTATTCATAAGAGAACTTTAATAACTCGAATAGAAGTTTGACACAAAGATTCCTAACTATTTATACTATATTAAAATCATGTCAAATCTAGTAAGCTAGTGTTTTTGAATTAATTATTTAAGGTTCAATGGACATTAAACAAACATGAATATTGGGTGAACATAAGATGCTCCTCAACTTGTGATACAACTTTTCCTTACATTAGTAAGTAGAGGTAGTACCTTTCAATGTATCTTCATCCTCAAATGTTGAATCTTGATTTGGGTCTAGTGAGGACTAGGGGAACATAAGATGCTCCTCAACTTGTGATACAACTTGTCCTTAAATAAATAAGTAGGGGTAGTCCCTTCCAATGTATCTTCGTCCTCACATGTTGAATCTTGATTTGGGTAGTCCTTGAATTTTATAAATAATTTCTTCAACCATATTAAAGTATTAAATGGCAAATATTCTTGACGATACACTTTTCTTTATCCCTAATGAAGGAAACTATCTCAAACATTTACAAGTAGCTCTTATGGAGCTGAGGAACATCAAATTATACGGTCAACGTCGATTTAACATTGAAATATTTGGAAGCGAATGTAGATTTTAACTCAATAAAAGCTTCATAAATGATCTTAATTAGGTATAGATACATTCAAGATTATTTTCATTTATCCATTTTCAAAATATAGCATCCAAAAATTATAGGGTTTTGTAAGGTTATCTCATAATACACAAGGTTTCTACGTAGTAATGAAAAAGGTTTATCTTTCACCTATTGAGAAAGTAAAAGGAACATGCTAGAAATTATCCAAGGGAGATAAACGAAACAAAGAATGGAAAAAATCAACATATGTTCAATATAATGCGTTTCCCTGAAATAGTGTACTAGAAAAGGAATCTTTATGTCTACAGATATCGTTACAAATTTTCCAATAAAAATAATTTTAATGAGAGAAGATGGACCAACATAAGTGAAAAGGAAAAAGTTAAAACTAGTTATAAAACAATATTCAGAAGAGGTTTGTATGATGGGCTAGTATGTTGGAATAATTTGATTTTAAAAGTAAAAAAATGGTTGATTTTAACGTCGTGTTTCCATTGTTGATGTTTCGGGGTCTATGCATAACTTTTAATGATCAATTTGGATCAATAAAAAGAACCCTAAGTTTTGGGGTCTTGGGGATATTATGCGCATACGTTTGTATATTTGTTCTTTCTAAGTTAAAGCTCGAGAGAATAGGCACTTGTCGAACCTCCATTTTCAAAAGAAAAACCCTAAAAATTATCTCACCTATTTCAGAGCCTAAACTATAGTGATGAAAACAGGATCAGTTTCAGTCAATCATTCACTTGATGTTCTATATGCGAGGTTGTATGATTATAATATTTTAGATGAATATTCTTATAAAGATGCATTTATTTTCATGAATATTCTTTCATGCACAAA
>MU261128.1:120000-126008 GCA_020310875.1 Ceratopteris richardii | reverse complement strand
GTCTCCACAATAATAGGAGTACTCTGAATCACATCAAAAACTTTCAAAGTGTCTTTAGCCATATTACCTCTTTTGCAGCTTCCACCATACCTTTTATATTCTGCTTCTGTAGATGACAAAGCAACTGTATGTTGCTTCTTGGAACACCATGAAATCAATTTGTCTCCTACATAGCACAAGTATCCATGTGTTGATCTTCTATCATCCACATTACCTGCCCAATCTGCATCACTATATATCTTCACTCTTGTATCAGAAGTAAATCCATAGTACAACCCTTCTCTGAGTGTACCCTTGATGTACCTAAGTACTCTTTGTCCTGCAATCCAATGTTCCTTTCTAGGACAATGCATAAATTGTGAAAGCACACCAACTGCATATGATAAATCAGGCCTTGTCAATGTAGCATAGATCAAGCTACCAACCAAACTTTGATAGAGTTTCATATCTTTGAACTCTTCTCCTCCAAACCTAGACAATTTATGGTTCACTTCCAAAGGTGTAGGTACAACCCTGCAATCTTCCATTTTAAATTTGGTTAGCAAATTTTTAAGATACCTTTCTTGGGTCACATATACTCCATGTTGAGTATAAGAGATCTCCATTCCCAAGAAGAATGATAGGTTCCCCAAATCACTGATTTTAAAACTCTTTCTCCATCTGCTTCTTGATCATTTGTATTCCCTTATCATCTGTTCCTGTAAGTATTATGTCATCAACATAAATACACACATAAATGAACCCATCTTCACTTGCTTTGACTAGTAAGCTACTATCTGCCTTTGATGCTTGAAATCCAAGATCATTCAAGAATTTTACAAGCCTATAATTCCAAGCCCTTGGGGCCTGCTTCAACCCATACAAAGCTCTCTTGAGCTTACACACATAATTTGGACTCACTTGATCTTTGAACCCATCTGGTTGCTCCATGTAGACTTCATCTGAAATGTAACCATTCAAGAAAGCATTTTTTACATCTAATTGAGATAACTTCCAACCTTTGCAAGCAGCAATTGCTATGAGTGTCCTGATGGTTGTCATCTTTGCCACAGGACTATAAGTCTCATCATAGTCCACTCCATATGTCTGTGCATACCCTTTCACAACAAGTCTAGCTTTGTACCTAGACACACTTCCATCTGCAAATCTCTTTGTTTTGTAAACCCACTTACATCCAATGATCTTCTGACTATTAGGTTTAGGAACCAAATCCCATGTTTGATTCTTTATCAATGCATCATACTCCTCTTGCATAGCATCTTCCCAATTCTTCTTCCCTTTGGCCTCTTCATATGTAGAAGGGTCTTCATCTGCTTTTACCAAATAAGCATAATCTTTAGTAGTTAAGAATGAAGTGTCATAGCTATACCTTGTAGGTTGCCATTTGTGCCTAGATGACCTTCTAACTTCTGCACTTCTTGAAGTTTCTGGTTCATCACATTCTGGATCAAACCTTGGCCTCTCTTCAACTTCAACCTGCACTTCATTGTTCTCACTTTCATCAAGTAATTGAATCTTTGCTTTACCTTTTCTTTGATCCACTACTTCTTCATCATCTGCATGTATATTATATTTACCTGCATACCAAGTACCTTGCTCATCAAATGTAACATCCTTGGATACAATAAATTGCTTTGTGGATGGACTCCACAACCTGTATCCCATTTGCTTATCATCATAACCAATGAATACATACTTTTCTGCTTTAGGCTCCAACTTATGCCTCAATTGAGATGGCACATATGCATATGCCAAGCATCCAAATATTCTGCAATGATCTAAGGTAGGTTTCTTACCCCACCAAGCTTCATATGGTGTCATACCCTGCAAAGCTTTACAAGGCAATCTATTGACCAAGTATGTAGCTGTATTTACAGCCTCTGCCCACAAATAATTTGGACAATTCTTCTCTTTCATCATGGACCTTGCAAACTCAACAAGAGTCCTATTTCTTCTTTCTGCTACCCCATTTTGTTGAGGAGAATACCTGCAAGTAACTTCTCTCTTTATACCTGCATTCCACAAATAATCATTGAACTCATTTGAAAAATACTCTCCCCCTCCATCTGACCTTAGTCTCTTCAATTTTTGACCTGTAATCCTTTCTGCATATGCATGATAGTGTTTAAATGTATTAAACACTTCTGACTTTTCTTTAATCACATAAATTGTGATCCACCTGGTAGCATCATCAACATATATGACATAATATCTTGAACCATTTATACTAAAGTCCTTTGAAGGACCCCACACATCTGTATGCACCAATTCAAGTCTTTCTGAATACATAAACCCATGCTTGGAATAGGATTGCTTATGAGCCTTACCTAATTGACATGCCTCACATCTGTATGTCATGTGTTGACCTGCAATGTTAGGCAACCCAAGCACTGAATCATTGTTAATCATCTCTTTGATACCTCTTTCATTAAAGTGTCCAAGTCTTTTGTGCCAAAGATCCAATTCTGACACCTTTTGCTCTCCATATGTGAACATAGCATGTCCAACATTTCCTTGTACCTTCAATGTGAAAAGCCTTCCTTCTTTCTTTCCTGCAATAATTTGTTTATACCCTTGACTAGGGTCTTCCACATAAACTCCATCATTGGTAAACCTTACCTCATAACCTTTTTCCACAATTTGACCTACACTGATCAAATTCTTTGGAATTGTGGGAACATAAAGTACCTTACTCAGAAGAGTGCTCCCATCCTTAGCTTTGACTGAACCAATTGACTTTACCTTATGCTTTGTATTATCACCTGTCTGAACTGTATGATTAATAGCATTATGATCTAGGTCAGTCATCAAAGCAATATTTCCACTTAAATGATTACTACATCCTGAATCAATATAAAACACTCTCATGTCCTCATGTGAGGTTTCACAAGTATTCATAATGAGAGTCGAGTCTTCTTTTTGATCTGATGCATAGTTGTAGTAGGTGCTATTATAGGATTGATTTTGGAAGCTTCTTCCTCCACCTCTTCCAAAAGAATTCCTACCACCTCTACCTCTGAAGTTTCCTCTCTGAAATCTACCACCTCTTGCTCTTTGATTAAAGTTCTGATAATTACCATTGTTTTGATTATTATGCCAACAATCATGAGATAGATGATTGGTCTTACCACATATCCAACAAGCTCTTGCATTATCTTGTTGTTTCTGCCTCTTCCTCTACTTCTGCCATTTCCTCTTCCTCTTATGAAATTTGCTTGGTTTGATGTACCTTCTTCTTCACCTGATTGTTGCTTTCCTTTGTTAGCTTTCTTCTTGTCTTTAGAGTACATTGCATGACCTGCACTCTTATCAACATCTCCTTTGACATCATTCTCAAAAGTTAGCATATGACCTAACAATTGATTCAAGTCAGGAGTAAAGTGATCTAATGAAAGTTCTGTAGATAAAATGAAAGGCTTCCATTTCTCATCTCCTCTTAGCCCTGTGAGTATTTGTCTTACCAATTTGTCTTCTTCAATATCTTCATCCACTGCACCTAAAGAATCTGCAATGTCCTTCATCTTTGTCACATAATCAGAGATTGATTGTGAGGCCTTCTTCTTAAAAGTAGTAAACTCTGCCCATAGTGAAGCTTTCCTTGATTGGTTGTATTTTGGAAATGCTCTTCCAAAGCATTCCAAATGTCACATGCACTTTCAAGTCCTCTAATGTGAGGAAGCAAATAGTCATTGATTGCCATGTAGATGATACTTCTTGCTTGAGCATCCTTCTTCATCCAATTCTTCAAATCTGCAAGCTCCTCCCTAGTTGGAACACTAGGATCTCTGAATTCTGGCTTTTCTTCATCTCCTGTGATGTATCCTATCAGATCTTTGCTCATAAGATGAGCTTCCATCCTCATAGACCATGCAGGATAGTTCTTTCTATCCAGCTTCTCAATTTGGAGACTATCTCCCATCCTTGCTTCACCTGTATTTCCAAATCTTTAACCTTTACAGATAATGAATGTACCTTTACTTCGAATGTTGCTCCTTCTGATCCTTTTGATACTCTTTGTATGTCTTCCTTCAATCTTTCTTCACACTTTAACCTTTTGCACCTTCGAGATGTAAAGATTTGTATTTCTCCAGTAATTGGAGTCTCCTTCACTTCAATTTTGACACAACCTGCTCTGATACCACTGATGGAGAGTGTTAATCTCCAAAAGAACAAGTTAACCTTGAATTTAGATCACCTCTATATCAAGATTAACCTTAGACTCCACCAAACTTAGAGAACTTTCACCAATTTATCAGAAAATTGATTATTCTGAAAATTCAGCTTCTTCAGAAAAGTCTGCTGCAGATTAATCACTCATTGACTAATCAATCCTGTAAAGTTTTTGATAAAACTTTGCACAACACTTCGCCTTAAGGTTGCGCAACTTTGCCAAGTTAAATCTCTCAAAAAGATTGAGTATATACTGAGAAATGTGTGAAACACTTTACCTATATCTGAAAGAGCTTCTCTACAATGGCGACTTTGACACCTGCAACTTCTTAGCACTGGTTCTCCCAAAGTAAATCCGTTTGATCAAGATCTTTTAGCCATAGATGGCTTACCTTCCAACTTAGATTTTAAGCCCTCACTTGTGCAAAACTTTACACTGTGGACTGAGCAATGATCATTTCATTGAAGATGAAATGTGCACCAGATTTTACGACTCTTAGAACATTCTTACATATGAATGTTCCTAATCAAAATTCTCTCAGCCTGATTATAATTAACCTCTCAAACTCTAGCCATAGATAGATTAGCTATGGACTTAGACACGTGCAGAAGGATTTCTCAAAAGATTAAACACAGAAGGAGCAGACTGCTAAACATCGGGCGCAAGTTTTTCGATTTCTTCAGAAAAATTTACATACAAGTGAGGATGGATGATTCACTCACTTCCAATGTGTCTAATGACACTAATTTCTCTCTCCCTATTCTCTAATCTTCTTCTGCTCTCATTGCCCGACATTTTCCAACATATTTATATATGAATACATACAAATGTATGGCTAAACAAAGATATAAGTCAGCTAATGTACATATGTGTACATATCTTTGGATTTTCTGAACATGTCCTTCATTCAACCATCTGACTTTGTTTTCTTCTTGACTCCTTGATTTCATTCCTCCATAATTCTTCAATTGACGATTGTCATGCACCAACATCTGTCTGTCTCTATGTCTGTCTGTCTGTCTGTCTGTATGTCTGTCTCTCTGTCTGTCTCTCTGTTTGTCTGTCTGTCTGTCGGTCTGTCTATCTGTCTGTCTGGCTGTCTGTCTCTCTGTCTGTCTATGTGTCTATATGTCTGTCTGTCTGTCTGTCTGTCTGTCTGTCTGTCTATCTATCTTTCTATCTGTCTGTCTGTCTGTTTGTCTGTCTATCTGTCTATCTGTCTGTTTGTCTATCTATCTATCTATCTATCTATCTATCTATCTATCTATCTATCTATCTATCTATCTATCTATCTATCTATCTATCTACCTAGCTATCTATCTATCTATCTATCTATCTATCTATCTATCTATCTATCTATCTATCTATCTATCTATCTATCTGTCTGTCTGTCTGTCTGTCTGTCTGTCTGTCTGTCTGTCTATCTATCTATCTATCTATCTATCTATCTATCTATCTATCTATCTATCTATCTATCTATCTATCTATCTATCTATCTATCTGCCTATCTATCTATCTATCTATCTATCTATCTATCTATCTATCTATCTATCTATCTATCTATCTATCTATCTATCTATCTATCTATCTATCTATCTATCTATCTATCTATCTATCTATCTATCTATCTATCTATCTATCTATCTATCTATCTATCTATCTATCTATCTATCTATCTATCTATCTATCTATCTATCTATCTATCTATCTATCTATCTATCTATCTATCTATCTATCTATCTATCTATCTATCTATCTATCTATCTATCTATCTATCTATCTATCTATCTATCTATCTATCTATCTATCTATCTATCTATCTATCTATCTATCGATC
>MU261128.1:35000-102500 GCA_020310875.1 Ceratopteris richardii | reverse complement strand
TAGACAGATAGATAGATAGATAGATAGATAGATAGATAGACATAGATATATAGTTAGTTAGTTAGTTAGTTAGATAGATAGATAGATAGATAGATCGATCGATAGATAGATAGATAGATAGATAGATAGATAGATAGATAGATAGATAGATAGATAGATAGATAGATAGATAGACAGATAGATAGATAGACAAACACATAGATAGATAGATAGATAGATAGATAGATAGATAGATAGATAGATAGATAGATAGATAGATAGATAGATAGATAGATAGATAGATAGATAGATAGATAGATAGATAGATAGATAGATAGATAGATAGATAGATAGATAGACAGACAGATAGATAGATAGACAAATAGATAGATAGATAGATAGATAGATAGAAGTAGAAGGCTATCGTGTGTATCATCCATAGACTAAACGCATTCTGGTTAGCCGTTATGTTGTTTTTGTGGAAGATGCTATTCAGCCATTGATTTCATGTGCTAAGGAGACATCTGTTAGCTCCAAAGACATGTATGATACTTTGTTGCATCTTTTTACAGGTGGACAATCTATAGTTGGTTCTAATGAGGCAACTTCTCAGCCTTTGCGGGTTTCATGTGAGGATGAAGATCATCTCATTTGTGATGCAAATTTACATGATGCACTTGTTGATGAGAGAACTGATATTGAGTGGCAAAAACTATGCCAAAATGGCTTGTGTAGACTTTGCGTGATAGCAAATTTGATGCACCTCTATCATATCGTACTTGATCAGGCTCTCATAGTGCCTCTTTCGCATCAGATTGCTATGCTATGGCTACATCTAGTCTCTGTGATTAGAATGAGCCTATTTCATTTGACAAAGCACAAAATTCAAAAAATTGGATGGCTGTTATGCAATCTGAATATGATGTTATAATGAAGAACAATACTTGGTCTTTATGTGACTTGCCTCCTGGCAAGAAGGCCATTGGCACTAAGTGGGTTTACAAGTTAAATTGTAAGCCTGATGGAACAGTTGATAGGTATAAGGCTAGGCTTGTTGCAAAGGGTTATGCACAAGAAAGAGGCATTGATTTTGATGAGACCTTTGCACCTACATGTTGTATGACTGCTGTTCGAAGCATATATGCACTTGCACCCCATCATGGTTGGAATGTACATCAGTTGGACATTAAAACTCCATTTTTGAATGGTGTCTTGCATGAAGAATTGTATGTTTTTCAGCCCCGTGGCTTTGTGTAGAAAGGGCATGAAAACCAGGTGTGTAGGTTAACGAAGGCATTATATGGTTTAAAGCAAGCATCACGTGCTTGGTATGAGAAGATACATGCCTATCTCATTGCACATGGTTTTGAGAACAGTCCAACTTAGAGCACCTTATATGTTAAGCATGCTAATGATGTTCTTTTGATCATTCTCAAGTGCAAATTCCGCAGCAGAAGGCAACCTGTCTTCCATACACAAGTACTCCCAAGAATTTCTAAGAGAAATCCAAGAAGAGAAACGGAGACAAGAGCAGGAAACCCATCCTCCTATTTAAGAGATAGACGACTTGCAGGTACAATTTCCCCAAGACATATCCTCTATCTATGATGATGTAGGGGAAGCAGTGAACAAACAAATTTTGAATCTAATTCTTTGCAAGAATTCCCTCAGTTCACAGGACCTTGGGAAGCCAAGTCTATCAGCATGAGAGCACCCACTATAATAGTGAGGAATGAAGAACTAGTAACCCCTAGGAACACGGAAGTGATCAAGAACACCAAAGTACAGTGCCATCTCATTCTAGAGGAGTTGTTGAAGGTTAAACCAGAGCTGTGGAAGTAGGTAGCAAACCAATTCCCTGAGATCACGACCACACACTCACAAGTAGGATCACATAAGAAGGTACCAAAAATACTAGTGGAAAGAATTGGATATGTGAGTGAGGGAGAGGAAGGTAATACTTATCTTCCAATAACCCACAAGGACTACACTACCAAAGCCATCTTAATTTCAGGAGCCGGAGTAACCATCGCTACCACTACTTTATGGAAATGTTGTAAGTCAGCATTAAGACCCACAAGGATGAAGCTACGAATGGCGGACGGACATATAGAAAAACTATTGGGCTTACTAGAATGCATATCTCTCACCACTTGTGGTGTTTGAACATAATTTTGCCATTTAACAAGAGAACAAAGACATGTTCTCTTTTTATTTGGACCTAAACGTCTTGAAACCATGCAAAAAAGGGTCCATTTCACAACCTTTAGTCAAAACCACTTGTCTCTTGCTCAAAAACAATAGAAAGAAGCTTGATTTTAGAACCTTAGAAGTCTTAACTAGATAAAATAATTTGCTTGTGATCAAGAAGAGCTCAACTTTAGGATCAAGTACCCCACCTCATTACCTTCTAGTCTAGAAAACAAAATTCAAGACAAATAATAATAAGTGAAACCTCCTCATTTACTTTTTAAATCTATAGAAGCACAGATGATAAGATTCCAAATGCTATTCATAATTTGCATTACATGAGATGGAACAAACAATTACTGTTTTCCATAGGGCAATAATGATAATAATCATGTCATTGTCTAGCAGAGACATTGAGAGTAGGCTTATTGCATACCATATTGAATTCCAAAAAGAATTTTCTAACTAATATTGCACAAAGACGACCCTAAACAAGCATAAACGTTAAACAATATCCACAAGAAAGCTCAGTATAGATAATGATAAGCATAGTTTGAAACGAACACTTTGAATTGTATTTCTATTAACTTGCTTTTTACGATCAAGATACTATTTACAAAAATAAAAAAGCTTCTACAATAGAATCTGATCATATGTGTCCTCAACTTCATGCATAATGTCATCTTCTTGAGCTTTAGAATTCATAGCCTATTTTTCTTGCTCCAAGATTGGCTCTTCAAGGTTAGCCATGTCTCCAGGTTCATCTGCAAGGGAAGGAACATGCTCCCTTGAAGCAACCTAGAATCTTTCAGTATCTGCTATGTGCCTCCTTCCCATCTCATGGTCCTCATTTGGGCATTCATTCAACTCATTTATCCTCATTCTTATGAAGCTCACTTGAGCTTCATCTTTCTCTATGGATATGCCATGCCTGAACATTTTTAATGAACAAGCAAGAGTCATTCCTAAAAAGAAAGCAAACAATAAGAGGCATATCATTATGCATGGTAAATGAGATCCATTAGAGCTACAATTACTTGTGCCACAGAAAAGTTCTAGCACCTAGTTATTATCATTCGAAAACAACTGAAGAAGTCACATAATCAGTTTTTGTGGCTTTTGATATGGATTTACCAATATCTTGTCTCTAGCCACATGACGAAGTTTCTCTGTAATTGTAGGGAACATGAGTACATTGGAGATTCCTTTCTCATCGCAATCTTCCCTGACCCTTCATTTGCTTACTTCATCATAATACCCGACTGTAACGCATTCTGTTGAACTCACAAACTGATACGAAGGAGTATGATTGACATTTGTCTTTACCCTTCCAAAGAAAGCTATAAGTAAAATAGAGTTCATTATGCATAAATAAGAGACCAAAATGAAGATATATTACCATGTAAGACACTCCACAGCATGACATCTTGACTTCAAAGCAGTTGATCCAGAAAATGATTGGTCCCTACTATGGAAAATAACTATCCTCCACAAAGGTGACATAGTCAAGTCTGCAAAATCAGTCACCATCTTGCAAATCTGTGGGTGTTTGAATGGCTTGTCATCATTAACAGAGCCCATCATCCTAAACCCATGCAATATACATTGTAATATACAGGTCTAAGGGGGTCTAGAGGGTTGGAGAAAAACTTCAAATCTGACTCGTCATGATTTCCATAGCTTTCAGCCTAGTCTTCTCATGCCTTGCCCTTTGAATGTGAGCCACGAATGCAGGTTGGCAATCATCATTTACATCTGCAGACTTCGACTTTTTGGCTTCTACAAAAACAAGAGAAGAAGAATAATTATTGACATGTATCATAATTGGATGCCTAGCATTGACCTATGCCAATAGATAGATGCCTATAATCAATTTTGTGCTAATAGCCGCTACCCGGCGTCGACTTCTGCCAAGAAATCGATGACTGGCATCAACTTCTAGCAACAAGTCGATGCGTGACATTGACTTTTGGTAAGAAGTCGATGCTTGTTATTGATTTTTTGCAAGAAGTCAATGCCTCGCATTGATTCTTTGCTGCAATTCGATGTCCGACATCGAATCAATGTTCATATCTATCCTCACATTCGATCTCATGCATCTCATTTGAACAGTGAGTCGATGTGTTGTAGAGAAAAGAGTCACAAAAGAGGAGCCCAAACTTTTCAAATTAATGGGCATATTTTTTTCTTCTTCAAAATCCTAGAACATTCCTGCCAAAGCTATGTAGATGCACTAGAGAGTACTATAGATGCATAAACCCAACTCTTTGTAATATATTTCTTGTAAAATAGTAGGAAATTGGAGATTAGCCAATAAAGTTCCGGTCACTTGTGTGAAAGGACCATTTTTAGGGCACATGTATATAAGTCATTTGGTGACTCTTTATAAAGACTTTTGCCATTGTGAAGAAAGAGAGCTCCAGAATTTCGAATTTTCTTCTTACTTGCAGTTTTTCATCTTCTCTATGATCTTTTGTGTGTGTGTGAAGCTTGGAATGAGTGTGTAGGACTGTTATCTACCCCTCCCCATCACTTTTGAGCTACTGTAGTGTGTGTGTGTGTGAGCAAGTATGAGTTGTGGAGTGAGTGTGTGTGTTTCCTACCATTCACTATTTTGGACATAACTTGAAGAGCAGTAGTCAGATTCGAGTGAAGATACCGCCAATAGATGCGTCTCGTCGAGAGCTTCGAAAAGAACCTAGTATTGGCCATATTCACAGCTCAGAGCTAGGAGAAACATTCAAATTTGTATTTACTCTGTAAGTTGTATCGCAGCAGACACTTTCAGAGATTAAGTGAGTTGGAGAGGTATTTAAGTCTTTTCTCATGCATTTTAGCTGAACCATTTCATTATCCATCATGTGTGCACACATCCTCATACACTTGGTTAGGTCAATTTTTGGGATTGATAATTAAGCATGTGTCAATCCACCACTATACGTACTTGTGTGGCAAATAAGATTTAGTCTCTTTGACACAAGTCCCTAAGACCTCGTGACGTAGGTACACATGTTTTTGGCATTGTTTCCAGGGAACACGCCCATCAAAGCTGCCTTTGTGATGGTTATAGCTCTGGAGTCAAGAAATCGTACTTGTAGAAGTAAAATCGTTGAGTGGCGAGTAGTTAGACACTTCAGCACTTGTTACTTCACACCCGGAGAGGTTTAGGTTTAGGAGAGAGGGGAGAAGAAAGAGTTAGGGTTAGGTCAAGTAGAGAAGGGGAGTAGGAGTAAGTTGAAAACTACCAAGAAAAATCCCAAGAAAAATTGCCAAGTTAGTGTAGGATAGGCTTCAGTCATCAAAAACTATAAAAACCAAAAAACTTAGTTCATTTGACAACTGCTCAGAAGTTGGTATCGCCTGCAGACAGCGACTAGTATCACCTGAGTGGTATCGTGCAATACAAGCCCTCAAAGCATCCTAGTGAGCTCTAGACCTAAGCAACATATCTCCAAGGTAAGCTACATCAAGACTTTAATATCAAAAACACTATAAAAATGCATTGACACGTGATTAAAGATGCATTCGGTATCGCGGGGTGGGACAGAGAGATTTAAGAGTTTTTTTGAGTGAAACAGAGAGTGAGGAGTGAAGAGGAGTGAGAGAGGAACTAAGGGGTTCAAAAATTTTTGCCTTTGGAACTATTTTGGCTGTAGTATCACGATCGCTTGAGTTTTGGTATCATGATACCAAAATTCCTTAGTATCGTGATACTTGCCAAAGTATCATATCGTCGCATACCACTTGAGGTATCACGATACCACTTTTGGTATCATATCATCAAGTTGGTATCGCGATCGCGATCTGCCAGTGGTATCGTATCATGGTCCACTTGGTATCCTATTGCCCCAGTCACGGTATCATATCGTCAACCGAGCGGTTTCGTATCGTGTACAAATCCAGTATCGTATCGTTGCCTCTCGTGGTATCATATCGTATGTAATGGGAGTATCGTATCGCGCAGAACTCAAGCATCGTATCATGCATTGTTGCGATATTGTATCGCGATCGTGCACCGGTATTGTATCATGAGTATTCTTGGTATCGTATTGTGAAGAACTTTAGTATCCTATCGTGCGGGTTTGCAGTATCGTATCCTGACTTGCACTGGTATCGTATCGTTAGGATTCCCAGTATCATATCATGTACTGTAGTAGTATCGTATCGTGCTTTCATGTGGTATCGTATCGCCTGAGCACATAGTATCGTATCGCGTCGAGCAGTGCTATCATATCGTGTAAAAAGCAGTATCGTATCGCTTAGTTCCCTGGTATCGTATCGTCGACTGCCCAAGTATCGTATCGTCACCTGTAGTGGTATCGTATCGTCGACAAACTGGTATCACCTAGTGCAGTATCACCAGAGTGGTGTCATCAAGAACACTTTGAGAAATTATAAGGGCAAATTGAGGTGTTTGAAGAGCCAATTAGAGAGAGAATTAGAGTCCAAAGTAGCCCAGGAGGGTGGATGAACTTGAGGTCAGGAAGGGTGCTAAGTAGTAGGAGAAGTGTTATATCATCAATAGGAAGTACCACTCAAGTAGTCACTGCTCTACCTATTCCGACACCTCTAGTGACTCAGAGGAGGAGATACCTATGGCTTAAGAAGACATGCAAGGTCATGTTCACAGAAGAAACTTCATGTCCATGGTAGAGGGGGAATACCGCACCTCTTTGCAATATGTGTCTACTAATGCCCACAAGATTCCCATCTACCTAGATGGTTTAAATAGATCAATTGCTCGGATGGTAACCTCCACCGTATCCACAATTGTGCCCAGACCAGCCATCAAATATGAAGGAGGAGCATATATGGATAAGTTGGGTCACATCTATGTGGTGACAGAACATCCAGATCTGATCAATGAGAGAGGAGGATTAGAAGGGAAAGAACATTCAGGAAGACCAGACCCTGAGGAGTTGGTAGCCACTCCTAGAGGCAAATCAGTGGTAACTCAAATCTTGAGAGGGGATTTGATACCTCAAGATGACTATTTACTGGAGGTTTATTTGATCCATGGATCAAACTTATTACTCCAAACTGACTCACCTACACAAGGATGGGAAGAAAGCCCGATGACATTCTACGAGTTAAAAGATCCTGAAGACAAGTCTAGAATCACATACCTAGACAAGAACCAGAGAAGGTATTGGCTTGTTGATGCCATAGATAGAGCTTGACTGAAGTATATGGGGTTGCCTGTATTCCCTCAGCGAGATCAGGCAACTACCTCATAGAACCCTTTCGGGATACAATAAGAGTCGAAACATACAATGTCGGGACAAACAAGCCATCGGGGTGTTCCAAACCAAACCCATGTACAATTTACAATGCCTTGAATGCAAGCACACAATCAAACACACCCCGGATTAGGCAACTTACACCGACCACCAGTGAGACCAAGACCACCACTAGGAGTCTAGCCTAGAATGCATCCAATTAGTCTAGCAATTCCTCTAATACCTAGACAGCCAGATCCCATGAGAACATTAAGATGGATTCCGGTGGCCAAATGTATCAGAAATCACTATGATGGATTGGGAGAACCATACAACCACATAGCTGAATTTAAAGAAGTTCTAAGAGCTGAACAAGTGGATGATTTCTGTGTGCAGTCCTTTGGACTCAGTCTCACAGGAATGGCTCTGACATGGCTCAAGCCATTAGATCCCAATCAATTTAGAGATATTGAGCAATTCTTTCAGGAATTCATAGGGGAATTCACTAAGAGAGGAATTAAACATAACTCTTCATCTTTAATCTACAACTTTAAACAGAACCCAAATGAAATTGTGAAAACGGCTGCCCGAAGATTCAATCAATATGTTGATAGATGTCCAGTAGCAAAAAGACCTACACAACAAAAAATGTTATCATTATTCTTGGACGGAATAATGAACGTGACTTTAAGAACTTTAGTTGTAAAGAGACTACAGGTTGAGTGAATGTCTTCAAGAGTGTATTGATCTAGAGGACAACCTAGCAGATGATCTCAATAGTACAAGCAGTCCTATTAAATCAGAAGACACTTGAAGCACAGTAACATCCAACTCTAGTAACATATAAGAATTAACAGAATCGGTAGCAAAGAAGTTAGGAGTTCACGGACAAAGGAACTACCAGCATCTGTCACTAAGAATACCCATGTTACGAAGATGTAGCCTATGTGGAGGTGATCACCCCACCCACATGTGTGTACGAGGAGGAACAGGTGTGCCTCAGGCTTACGCTTACAATAGGCAGCCCCATCAAGGAACTGCTTTGTATTGCCACATAGAACAAAAGTACACCAACCACACCACAGAGAATTGCCCATTCAATAGGCAGACATGACCTTTAAACCCACCTCAATATCGGCCATATGGATACCCACCTAGAGAGCCAGGCAGGGATATTCACAGGTATAATCCCTATCCAAGACCACCAGGAGCACCTAGATCATATGACCAAGTACAATTTGGAAACCCTGAGCTATTGTTAGGACCACAACCACCACTTCCTCAACACGTAGTACTTGTCAAATATGCTTAACCAGAGGAAAAATTAGAAAGAGCCATAGTGCCAGTATCACCAATAGCTAGTGTAGAATCCCCGAACCCAGGATACGAGCAAACCCAAGAAGATTACTATCCCTATGATGTTGGAGATAGACGTCTGTGGAAGCACGCGAACAACACAAGGAAGAAGAAGAAGCTTGGAGCACAAAACACACAATACTGAATGTATTACTAGAGAATGTACAATAATAAGTAGCCCATTAGGGCAATAGGCGTATATACAAGCCGGGGGAAAAAAACCTCCTAAAGAGGGAAAAAAGTGCCCCGGCGGTCCTAGAGTGTTCACACACATCACTACCTAAATATATCAACAAATCCCCCCTGGGAGTGATGCGGTGAACAAGGAGCTGGCACTCATGTATAAGGAAGTGCCAAGCTATGTGGAAATCACTCCACAAAAGGAAGTAAGCCCAAAGCTTTGCGGAAAGCTTCAAACTTCTCCCTAGGCAGAGCCTTCGTGAAAAGGTCTGCAATGTTCTCCTGCGTGGGCACATATGCCAAGCTGATCTCCCCGGCAGAGAACCTCTCCTTGACATAGTGATAATGCACCTCAATGTGCTTAGTGCGAGCATGGAACACAGGGTTCTTCGCAACTGCCAATGCGCTCTGACTGTCAGTGAAGATGGTGGTGGCAGAAGACTGGCCAACACCCAAATCAGCCATAAGGCGTCTGAGCCACACACACTCAAGAGTCGCTGTGAAAGCTGCCCTATACTCAGCCTCACAACTGGAAGTGGCCACAGTAGGCTGCTTCTTGCTCAACCAAGATATACATGAGCTACCAAGCATGAAGCAAAAACCACTGGTGGACACACGAGTGTCATAGCAACCAACCCAATCTGAGTCAGAAAAAGCATGCAAATCTGGTGGTAGTGATCCCCCCTTGGGATAAAACAACCCAAGTAGCTGAGTACCACTCAAGTAGCGAAAGATGCGCTTAACCGCTTTCCAATGCGTGACTCTTGGGTAGTGCATAAACCTGCTCATCTGTGAGACAACAAACTGAATATCTGGCCGAGTAATGCATAAGTAAATCAAGCATCCAGCAGTCTGCTGATAGAGAACAGCATCAAATGCATCTCCAACATCATGAAGACTCAATCGTAAACCTGTCTCCATAGGAGTGGCAATAGGCTTACAGTCTCCAAGGCCAAAACGCTGCAATAATGTGTCAATATATTTCGTTTGACACAAAGCCATTCCACCATCAACGTGCATAAACTGAATGCCCAAATAGTGATGCAAATGCCCCAAATTAGACATCTCAAATGAGGCATGCAAATCAGCCTTAAAATCAGCAATATGTGTCTCAATAGGACCAGTGAGCAGCATGTCATCAACATAGACAACAATGATCAGAAGCACATCATTAGCACATTTAACATATAAGGTGCTTTCCGTTGGACTGTTCTCAAAACCATGTGCAATCAGATAGGCATGTATCTTCTCATACCAAGCACCTGGTGCTTGCTTTAAACCATATAATGCCTTCTTTAACCTGCAAACCTGGTTTTCATGCCCTTTCTGCACAAAGCCACGAGGCTGAAAAACATACACTTCTTCATGCAAGTCACCATTCAGAAATGTTGTTTTAATGTCCAGCTGCTATACATTCCAACCATGATGGGCTGCAAGTGCACAAATGCTCCGAACAGTAGTCATACGGCATGTAGGTGCAAAGGTCTCATCAAAATCAATGCCTCTTTCCTGTGCATAACCCTTTGCAACAAGCTTAGCCTTATACCTCTCAACTGTACCATCAGGTTTACGCTTCAGCTTGTATACCCACTTAGTGCCAATGGCCTTCTTGCCAGGAGGCAAGTCACATAAAGACCATGTACCATTCTTCATTATAGCATCATATTCAGATTGCATAGCAACCATCACAGAGACTAGATGCAGCCATAGCATAGCAATCTGATGCGAAGAAGCACTATGAGAGCCTGAACGAGTACGATATGACAAAGGTGCATCTAATTTGCTGTCACGCAAAGTCTGCACCAACCATTTTGGCATAGTTTTTGCCTGCTCAATATCAGCTCTCTCATCAACAAGTGCATCATGTAAATCTGCATCAGAAATGGAATGATCTGCATCATCATATGAAACCTGCAAAGGCTGAGAAGTTGCCTCATTAGGACCAGCACTAGCCTGTCCACCTGTAAAAAGAGGCATCAAAGTATCATACATGACTTTGGAGCTAACAGATGTCTCCTTAGTACATGAAAGCAATGGCTGAATAGCATCTTCCACAAAGACAACATGACGGCTAACCAGAATGCGTTTAGTCTGTGGATGATACAGACGATAGCCTTTACTTTCAGAACTGTACCCAACAAAAATACATTTTACTGCCTTATCATCCAATTTTCTGCGATGTTGTTCAGGCACTAATGCATATGCCAAACAACCAAAAACACACAGATGAGCAACAGATGGCTTGCGGTCATGCCAAGCCTCATATGGAGTGATAGACTGCAACGCTTTAGCGGGACACCTGTTCAGTACATATGCTGCACACATGACAGCCTCAAGCCAGAAACTATGTGGTAAAGCCTGACTTTTGACCATGCACCTCGCCATCTCCATGAGTGACCTGTTCTTTCGTTCAGCAACTCCATTCTGTTGAGGTGTATACGGCACTGTACACTGGTGTTTTATCCCACGTTCAGCCAGAAATGCATTAAAATCTGAAGACATATATTCCCCCCCTCGATCAGAACGGAGGGTGCCCATTTTACATGCTGACAGATTTTCAGCCAAAACCAAAAATTGTTTGAAGCACATGAACACTTCCGACTTTGCTTTGAGTGGATATACCCATGCATGCCTAGAAAAATCATCAATGAAAGTCACGAAGTAAAGGTAATTTCCAAAAGAGGGTGTCTGCATAGGACCACAGACATCACTATGTACAAGCTGCAATTTCTACGTAGCCCGAACTGAACCATCTTTTGGAAAGGAAGAACGCTGCATTTTGCCCAAAATACAGCCTTCACAAACATGTTTTCCAGGTGCCTCAAGTTTGGGCAAAGAGGACACCATTTCAGATTTCTGCAAGCGTAGCAAACTAGCAAAATTCAGATGACCAAAGCGTGCATGCCAAAGCTTTGCATCTGACATAGCCTGAGAATCATGAACTGCACATGCCGAATCATTCACAGATCTTTCATAGTCTATGAGCTTATACAGCCCACGACATAAAATGCCAGAAGCAATAATCACATCACCATTTGAGAGATCATGGACTGTACACCTGTCATCAACGAACTTCACAACCAAGCCAATCTTGGCTAATGCAGAAACTGATAACAGGTTCTTTTTGATCCCTGGCACAAATAAAGCATCTGACAAAGTGAAAGAACTACCATCAGCAGTAGTCAGAATGATCTTACCAACTCCCATAACAGGATAAGAGGAGTTATTGGTGCATGTGACAGTATTCCCTATAGGGGCAGGCTCGAGTGAAGAGAAGAAACTGCGCTGCGAGGTAATATGTTTGGTCGCCCCACTATCAAAGTACCAAACATCTGAGTCTACTACAGACATGCACTGATCATGAGAAGATGGGTCAAAACTGCAGACAGTAGGAAACGCCCATTCTTCTTCCTGCACAAGATTTGCAGACTCTGTTTTTGGTGTAGAGGCCTCTGCAACAACCATTCCAGCCTCTTTCTTCTTTGCCTCTTTAGCAGCCAGTTTTGGACAGTTCTTTATAATATGATCATTTCCTTTACAGTACTTGCAGAACAATTTCTGCTTTTCTGATTTCTTCTCATCTTTATCCTGGTTCTTCGATTGTGCAGCATTTGCAGATTTTTGCTTACTAGTAGAAGAGCTCCATTTTCCTTTGCCCTTCTGACTAGCCAGGAAAGCTTGATCTGCAACACGCATAATGGACCTGTTCTGCCTGGACTGATCTTCCTACAACAGAACAGAGACTAACTCCTCAAATGACAAGGCATTCGGATTGCCTTTCATCATCAACCGAAGAGTAGAGGCAAAACTCTGATATGAATCAGGAAGACCATTCGGAACGGTCTGCACAAGTGAGCTATCTGGTATAACCTCATCAGCAGAAATCAACTGTTCCTTCAAATCTTTGATCTTTGTAAGAAAACTGTCCATAGAATCACCTTCATTCATGTGCTCACTCTCCAACTGTTTTCGGAGGTAAGCAACACGAGCCTCATTCCTAGCCTGGCACAAAGTGGTAAGTGTATCCCAAGCATCCTTTGCTGTTCTGCAAGAGCGAATGTGAGGAATAATGGCACGTTTGACAGACAAAGCTATCAATGCATGTGCCTGGGCATCTCTGCCATCCTATCGAATCTGCTCTGTAGTAGGTGCAATAGAAACAGCAGCACGAACAGGAATCTACGGAATATCATCTTGGACACCATCTTCATCAGCTCCAGCACCTGTATTTGCAGTACCTGTCGTTACAGGTGTAACAGGACGTCTTTCAACACCCTGCACAATGTTCCACAATCCTTTTGCAACTAGTACATGTCGCATCATATAAGCCCATAATGGGTAGTTGGTACCATCCAACTTATCCTCAACAGCCAACATACGGAATACATCACTGCTTTCAGCCATGGCCGGTGACTAAAATACCTTGATGCACAAAATTGACTGTATCTCAAAAAGTTGAACGGAACTACCTAGACGAGTTCTGCTAGACCTGTAGCAGACTTCGAGATGCTTAAACTGGTGAACAAAAACTGGTATGTACCTTTGGCACAAAAGGACGAAATAGCCTGCACAAGCGCTGTGATAGTGCATTCGGAGGCCGAAACGAGCTCAGATCGCGATTTCGGCACCTCAAAGCAAAGATGTTTTGATCTCGGAAACACCCTGAGTATGCTCACCAAATTTCGTGCGAATCTGAGACTGCAAACGGAGGAGTGTCGACGGCTCCCTAGAAGAAGCGATGACCTGCTCTGATACCAAATGTTGGAGATAGACGTCTGCGGAAGCACGCGAACAGCACAAGGAAGAAGAAGAAGCTTGGAGCACAAAACACACAATACTGAATGTATTACTAGAGAATGTACAAAGATAAGTAGCCCATTAGGGCAATAGGCGTATATACAAGCCGGGGGAAAAAACCTCCTAAAGAGGGAAAAAAGTGCCCCGACGGTCCTAGAGTGTTCACACACATCACTACCTAAATATATCAACATATGATGCCAGTACAATGGAGTACGGGCAAGCTTTTGACCCGCAATACTATGGATATGAAGGGTATGACAATGTCTATAGACCAGAGGTGGCAACATTAATGTACACCACACCTAAAGCACAGGTACCCGTAAGACCACCCATCAGACCACCTATGCCAAGAGGACTGTGTTATAGATGCGGAGGAGACCACTTTATCAAAGAATGCACTCGGCCATACAACCAACCACCTCCTAGGACATGGGAAGGGTATTTTAGTGATTGTGGAAAGGAACATCTATTTAGGGATTGCCCAAAAAATCCCAATAAGGCTCAGGATACAACACCTATTAATGTGATTGAAGTGATAGATGCATCGGGAAGTGACAAGGAATATACCATACCATTAAAGGCCATTACACGAGCAGAAACGAAAGGACAAGAGAGGAAACAAGTAGACCACGAGGTAGAGAACAGTAAAATCCTAGAAGCCAGAATTCAAATAGTGGAAGATTCAGAAGACCCGTGTGAGAGTAACCAAACAACAAAAAGCCAAAAATGGAAGGAAAGGAGGGAAAAACTCAAGGAAAAATGGATGAAAAATAAAAACAAGGAAGACAAGAAGCATACGTGCAGCAATAAGAAATCTAAAGAACCAGAGATTCGAGAAGAAGTTTCTATTCCACCGTCGACACGAGAGCCAAAGAAGCCAAGATCAATTCTAGCCGAGCCGAAACCAGATGATTTAGACATGTGGTTGAAAGCATACCAAGCTAGAGTCAAGAATGGACCGAATGTAGAGCAGCATGAAAAGCTTTACCCACATGGGGAGTTAGAGAAGGAGAGGCTCGCGATATGTAGAAAACTCATAGAGGTAGCCCAGGCCACCCTAGAGAAGACTATCCCAGCTCTCCCCAAGACAAGAATATTGGAGGATCAATACAACCATTGTATCAAAGCAAAGGATAAGAAATAAAAAAAGAAGGATGATAAACCAGAACTATTGAAAACCCAAGATAAACTTATGTCTAGAGTCCCGTATTTAGATGCTAACTGGCCAAAAGAATTGTGGAATAGAATCTGGGAAGATCAATTGAAAAGGAATGGAGTTGCAAAACCTCCTTTTGAAGATTTATATGTGGAAGATTTCTAGCCAATGCCAAAGATGGAAGAAATATATGAAGAAGTCTCTAGACTAGACCAAAATAGGGAGGAATCTCAGAGCATTTCGACCCTACCAAATTACATGGGAGATTATAAAAAAGAATCCATAATCATCCGTGCGCCCACAGTACGAGGGAAAGGAAAGGGAAACTCAGATAAGAATTCACACAATCTAACAGAACTTAAAAAGACCAAAGTACAATGCCAATTGACTGTGGAAGAACTACTTCGTGTTAAACCACAATTATGGAAACAATTAGCAAGACAATTGGAGTTAGAGCAGGAGAAGAACGAAAATGAAAGCAAGGGAAATGAAAACCCTTCTAATGTACAAATCCCTATGGATAAGGTTGGGGACTTTAGTGAAGGAGATGAGGGTAACACATGTCTACCGATCACATACAATGGATACATGACTAAGGCCATACTAGGCACTGGAGCAGGAGTAGGTATTGCTACCAAAGAGATTTGGGAGAAATGGGGAAAGCCCGCCCTACGACCCACTCATATGAAGCTTGAGTTAGCAGATGGTCATGTGGAGAAACCATTGGGAATATTGGAAAAGATCAAATTAACCACCTGTGGAGTTGAATTTGAGCATACTTTAGCCATCTTTCAATTTGGAAAAGCAAACAACTATGAGATGATATTAGGATGACCATTCATGAGACAACTTAGGGTAGTACAAGATTGGGGACGAGACTCATTATACCTTCAACATCAAGGAAACACCACCAAGATAAATTTTCATACCTTTGTGTACCGAGATGTACCCCCACTACAATGGAACCCTATACATAAGGAAGAGGATGATTTGTCTATCCATAGTGCTCGATCAAACGATCAATCTTGGATGCATGAGGATGCCCAATTGTGGATGTGTAAAGAAGCTAAGAAAGAGGATAACAAAAGGCAGTTATGGCCCATAGGACATCCTAATTATCGACCCATAGAAGACCCAATATACATGCCTCAAATCTTTTCTGATGAGGCATTTGAACCGCACAGTTGGATGGAAATCCTAGCAACCCTGGATGTATGTGTGAATGAAGAAGTTCTGAGGATGAATGAATGTGTGGACGAAGAAGGCTATGACATAAATTTGTACATGGTTGTCCTTCAAGAAGTAGAAGCAAGAGAAATATTGGAAAAGGAATGGAAAGAAGAATACGAGAGCATAGAAATGGAACCAGAATTTGATTAAGAAGAACGTTACCTAGAAGCCATTCGAAGTGAAGACAAGGGAATGATCACAGTGTTAGCAATAGAAGCTGCCCCTATAGTACCAAAACAAGAGGAAAGTGTGAGTAAGATTGAACCAAACCCTGATCTTTTTGAGGTATTGGAGCATTTCAAAAGATATGAAGTAGAAGAGAGGAAAATAGCCATACAGATGCCTAAGAGAGAGGCAAGGGAAGGAGAGGAATCTGGCAATAAGGAACAAATGAAAAAAATCTTAGTGAATGTAGAAGATGGAGAAGAAAGATGTACATACATAGGAAAAGATGTGTCGATAGAAGAGGAAGAAGAATTGATACGGTTGATCCAAGAATATGGAGATGTATTTGCTTGGACCTATAAGGATCTCAAGGGTGTGGAACCCTCCATTTGTTCTCATAGAATACCAATGACATCGGAGGCAAAACCATCAAAACAATGCCCTTACACATATAACGAGGTCTATGCTACTAAAATAAAAGAAGAAATAGACAAGCTATTAGCATCTGGATTCATTTACGAGATAGAACACACCCAATGGGTGTCACCATTAGTTGTTGTGCCTAAAAAGAAAAGAAAATTGAGAGTATGCATTAATATGAAGAAAGTCAATGCAGCCATGACTCGTGACAGTTATCCATTACCTATCACTGATCACCTTTTGGAAAGAGTTGCAAGAAAAGAAGTCTATAGCTTCTTAGATGGATTCTCTTGATACAACCAAGTAGCTATTGCTACAGAAGATCAACATAAGTGTATTTGCAACTGAATGGGGGGTCTATGCTTTCAGAGTGATGCCTTTTGGACTCACTAACGCACCTGCTACTTTCCAAAGGTTGATGTGTTACGTTTTCAAAGAATTCCTAAAGAAAAGTATGGAAGTGTATGTAGATGACCTATGTACATATTCAAATCGAAGGCAAGAACACATTCCTGAATTGGGGAAAATATTTGATAAATGCCAACAATATAGAGTCTGCCTGAATCCTGAGAAGTGTGTCTTCATGGTAAGACAAGGGAAGATTTTAGGACACATAGTGTCTAGGAACGGAATATCTACAGATGAAGACAAGATCAAGGTAATCTTGGAACTTCCTAGACTGAAAAATGCCAAAGAAGTGCAAGCATTTATGGGTCATTGTGGATACTACCGTCGATTTATCCACATGTACGCCATAATTGCCAAACCCTTGTATGGATTGTTGATAGAATGCAATCCTGCCGATTGATTTTTTAGTGCCAACTTTGAGATTAGCCCAACAATATGAATGGAAAGAGCATGAATTATCCAAGCAACTAGACCAAATTGAGAAGCTACATGAGACTAGAATACAAGCTGTTGTAGGAATTTATGCGGCCAAGAGAAGACAAAAGGCATATTATGATGCACACATCAAAGACAAAGGACTAAAAGAAGGAGATTTAGTGCTGGTCTACACCTTGAAACAACATGCTAATAAACTACAAAAGCACGGATATGGACCACTAATAATCAATAGGATTTCCACTAGTGGAGCAGTTAATCTAGCTACTCTGGATGGAGATGTTCTTCCTAACTACATAAGTGGATGTCGAGTAAAACGTTATATGAATCCATTGACGGACCAAATGTTAACACCCCTTGTAGGTGCAGAAAATAGGAAGAGAGAGGAAAAGCAGATTAGAGAGCAAGCGCGGCAAGAAGCCGTAGAGCGTATCAAGAAACGAAAAGAGTGGGTAAGGCAAAGAGATGAACGGTATCTACAAGGAGAAGAGCCTATTCCCATGGCTAACTATCAGGTTCATAAGTCTGACATAATCGATATCTGCATGTCCCAGCCATACCTAAACCTAGGAATTGGAATGACTGAGTACCAACTAATAGATGCCTTGATAGATTCAAGAGCAGCACTCAATTGCATATGAAGTACAGTCATCACGCATCTTCAAACGACTATAACACCTACGAAAGCACACATGATAGGTGTGGGAGGTCAAGTTATAGAATGCATTGGAGAAGCTATAGTATCCCTCCACCTAGGAAATTCAAGTATGGAACAACGAGTTCTAGTGTGCAGAGATGAGAATCTAATAGAGAACTTGATCCTAGGACAAGATTGGATCATTGAGAATGAGGTGAGCATCCACCTAGCTCAAGGATACATTTCAGCCAAAATAGGGCACAAGGAAATCTTTAGTCTATTAGAAGAAAAACCCTCTCATAGACTAGACATCATCAAAAGTGCTAAACAAATCGTAGAAGAGCACATAGCAAATGATTCCATCACAAATCAATCAGAAGAAGGTCCAACAGAAGAAAGGATTTCAAACCCCAATGTATCCAAAGAGAAAGTAGATTCATCCTACTTGAATGGTCAACAGAAGGGATCCAAGGAGGACAGTGCTCCTAAAGCCTTCTATGAAAAAGAGAGATCATCAGCATGGAAACCCACTGTCAGCTTCTCGCAATCAAGAAATGCTAACTTCAAGTGGGTTTGCAAGGATCAAGTGAAGGAATCAGAGAAGGCAATGCCAGTATGCATCATTCATCATAGGAAGACAAGGGCAGACGAGGGATCTTCTTCACCAAAATTGGAACCGAAGAGATTTTTGAGAATATGGCTTCCAAATTCGTTAGTGGAAGCTCAAAGCACATGGCAACAAATATGGATTCCAAAGAAGGTCAGACAAGTGGCCACTTGAGAGATAAACAAGCATGAAGACTCATTATATCGACACAACAGCACCATAAAACCGGAAGAGAAGGAACCCAACAACTCGGACAACAGAAAAGAAAGAGGAAACACATGCAGCAAGAGGAAACAAGGCTTAAAACCTCGACTGCGAAATTGATATGGAAACCCAAGGAATAGTAAGGGTTGGAACAACAAAACCAAGAGAATTTTGTTTGCACACATGAAGCATCGAATGCACCTAAAGTATGCATGATAGGGCCACATTACGAGGCCATGCTTTTGGCACATGATGCGTGTAACAAACATAGTGGTGCACATTCTCCACTTGGGGATATTTCATAGCTTCTACTTCCATAGGAATGGACCTACTATGTAAATAAATAAATGCTTCGGCTATACTAATTCTTGTTTCCTTTCAGGAGTGAAAATGAACAAAATTTATGTGGTAAGAGATCTTACTTATACAAGCAAGGGGAATGCAGTGACGCAACGAACAAAATGCCACTACAACACACATCACTAACGACTATCTTCTACAGAACCTAATGCTCTTTTCACTACGAGTGCAGATGGCTTCTGAAGATTGTGAAGCTACCATTCAGGAGGAAGTGCTGGAATTCCCTTGGCAAAGTGCGACTAAAGCAAAAGTTCATTGGTTTAGGGAAGATCAACGAGCAGAGGATTACTTGTTCCTAGTGCCCATCAAAATTATGGATATGGATCATCAGTTCCCTGTGATGTCCAAAGATTTCAAGGTGGTGCATCAACTCCCATCAACCATGGATATTATGAAGAAAGTGGGCATTCACAAATACTTTGAATTACTGATATACAAACTTGATTTTCAACAATGTGCTCAAGTTATGAACACTTTGCAGCCTACCTTGCATGATCCATTGGTGCCGGAGGCTAGAGTATTGGATGCAGTCGGCGAATGGGTCATCATACGTTTCACAGATGATCTAATCAAAGAAGCTTTTGGATGGGAGAAGGATGGAAATACGGTATGGAAAGAAGAAAGTCGAGGAGCAAAGACCCGGACATTCGAGGACATTAATCGCATAGATATTGAAGAGGAAGTGAGACTCATCCATCAGCACTTCTGCTTTCCTAACATGCACAGATACACTGCTCCGCAAAAGATCGTAGTACAAATGCTATCACATGCTATTAAGAAAATTGGGAATCAAGTCAATATGACTCCATATATTCAAGAATGGCTATTTGAGGCAAAGAAGCAGTGGAATTACAAGAAGTTTTTGAATGGAAGTGTTGCCTTAACTATATTGATATATCATGCATTGGGCATTAGAGAGCATTTCAGGCGATGCCGTCATCTGAAGCCATGGCCAAATATGCAAAGGTTGCGATAGTCCCTAGGAAGAAGAAGGGAGCCAAGGTCATTGAGGAAGCAGAAACAAGCTCCCAACCTAGAATGAGAGGTACCAAGAGGCTAAGGGAAATGATGCAAGTAGAAGCAAAAGTTCTAGCCACCAAAAGGGCACATGTACTTCCAAGGACGAGACTTGAAGACCGTCAACCTATCACTGAAGAAGAATTGGCCAAAGCAATTGAAGCCACACACCACTACACCGAAAGTCAAGTCAATCTATCTATCCAAGGGCACCATTTCCAGCAAGCCCATCAAGGTTTAGAACAAAGAAAAAGGTTGACCAAGGTCCATAGATACAGGGAATTGGGTTTAATAAATTCAAGCTCATCATTCGATGCACAAGAAGAACCAGACACTTCCATGTTGAATGTGGACATTCGAAGTGATTCCAAGGATGATGGACAATGGGAGGAGTTAAATGAAGTGAACAAGAATGTAGAAGGGGAAGGAATGAAGGCGGATCAAATGCCCATGAAATCCAGAGACACAACAAGGAAGGAGGCCTCCCAAGAACGAGTACACGTTATTAAATTGAATGAAGCATCTAATATTCAAATCCAAGAGACTTTGCTTGCGGGAGAGGTCTTATTCAAGAATCCCAAGGAAGAAAAAGTGGAAAATGCAATTGAAGAATCAAAACCCTTTACACCAATAAGGGTAGTGGCAGAACCATCTCCCGTGGATGTCACATTTCAAGGGAGTGCCATGAAGATCGTTAACAAAGAAGAAGAAAGCAAAGAACATGAAGTACAGCTACATGCAACCTCATAATGAAACCATACATGTGGAACAAGGAAAGGATGTAAGAACGAGAGAAGCTCCAAGCATCCCCAAAACTTCGTTAAATGTGGACGTCGCTCAACTCAAGTCATTGGTGCAACACATGATCAAAACTGCCATGGACACTCAACAGTTAATGCTTGAGGCTAATGTAGAATATGACAAGCCAATGCGGGAAAAATGCCAATTCCAAGAGATAGGTGAGAATCTTTCTGCCCAATTGATTCAAGCACAAAAGAGCATAGTAGAGAAAGAGATGGCAGTCCAAGAGGCCAAGCAACAATACAACACACTAGAGACAGAAAATTAGAAACTAAAAGACCAATTATAGGATTTACAAAGTAAATATGATTCTAGCAAAGCTAAATAGGCCAAAATGAACAATAGAAGCAAGATCCTTGAAACACAAATTAAAGTATACATGGAGGAAGCAGATAATTTACGAAATAGAAACAATGAGCTGATGACATCACTTCTATGCAATCAACCGATACAAGCTCCTGACGGGACAGACAAGGAAACACGAGCATTGGAAGAAAAGATAGCAAAGTATGAAGATCAGCTCAAGCAAGAGCAAGCCATCACCGTAGAGTGGGAGAAAAGGTATATGGATGACACAACGGACTTAGAAGTGGGTTGCAGAGAATAAATACTTTGAGCAATGCAATGAAGATGCAAATCAACTCGCGAGCATTAGAGAGGAGCTCCTCAAAAACAAGGAAACAATTTTGAAAGCCACCGAAGAGATTAGAAACAAATATGCCGTAATCAAGCAATTACAGGATCAACTAGCACAAAAGGTAACAGAGGTGACACCAGTAGTTCCACACTCCACAACAGCTACTGAGGAGATTGAGGTACGCACCCTCTCTTCCCCCTTACATCATTCACCGATAAGGGAGGAAACGGAGATCAACTCTAAAAGACATCATCGAGATATTCCAGAACTAAGCCAGCACGAGCGGGCACTACTAGTGTCCCAGCTTACAGAAGATTTTGAAGATCAAGTGGTTAAGGTCATGAAGGAAGCAAAGATCAAAAGCAAAAATTTGGAAATTTTAATGAGACCATTCAATGTACCATATGGCTTACTTAAAGAGCAAACATGGCAATATATACAGAACACTACAAATAAAGAGCCAGATAGCAACCTCCAGTTTAGCATGCAAACATTCACCTACACACAAGAGGAATTTGACAAAGTTGATCCCATATGGAGGAGGAAATTTTTGGAGAAGAATCCGACCCTAAGGGTACAATGGGAATCATCACTATATATACTTCAGGTAAATCCATCTTTTTGCGCAGTACCTAGAAGACGCCCCTGGACGCAATTTTGGGAAGGACAACACCAGTGAAACATCAATACTCAGTGGCTCAACTATCCATTACTACCAAGTCCACCTCCTGATTATCTACTGATAGAGGAATACATGATCAAGACCATCGAATTTTGGATTGCTCGCTATGCAACTATACCAAATCTAGCCGTCAAGATGACTAATAAGATTTTGAGCATGTTACTTATGGTTATCAAAGTCTTCCTGCATGCCCAATACACCGTTTTGAACTTCATGGGCATTAATCAGGGGTCAAACGCCCTCATTTTTTATCTATCAACTATATCAAGCTGATTAAGGCTTATGGCCATATACTCACGGCTTATGTTTTTGCCAAGTACTTACATGCAGACATTTGAAGAAGCGTTTTTCACCGGATTTTTTGAAATAGACTCCGAAATTTTTGTAAAAATGTCTTCGAATCTTAATGTCAGGATGGTGGCCTACAAATTGAGTTTCTTTGCAGATCATAGACATGCACCAGAAGATGGGGTCAAGTCAAGCCAATGGAAAGAATTCATGTTATGTCATGCCAATCTGCTTAATCAACAAGAGCAACAAGTCATCTAGACATACTCACGTCACCACAAAAAGCATGTCGGGGATGACAGAGTTCAGGAGGAGGGATGTGTGGAAGGGGAATCAAGCAAAAAGAGAAGAAGAAGAAAATCAAAGAATAAAACTGCTCAATAAGGAATGAAGATTATAAAGGAAAAGATCAACTCTCTGCCCAAAGCCCCGCAAGGGCACACATCAGGCGACAACACCAAAGAATCAGGTCCTGAGGATTGGAATTAAAGAAAGATAACAACCAGGACATTTCATGGGAGGTTGCACACAACTTCCTCATCCACCAAGAGCAGGCAGTGAAGCAAAACAAGCCGAGGAGAGAGACAACACACTAAGGACTCTTCATCGGATAAGATAACCAATTGTCTGAAGGTCCTAGTTGCCTCCTCGTCCACTAGATGTGTGCGGTGGGAAGAAATGGAACAGGACCTAGAGGATGACAAAGAAGATTCAAGAATGGGACCTTTAAAATGTAACGCTCTCTTAAAAGAGAGTAGAGGTCAGCAAATTAAGGCATGCAGAGGAAGAAAGTAAACAGGCTCCAAGCAATACAACAGGGTCAGCTGTGTGAAGACAAAGACATATCAGAAGACCAAAAGCTAGAAAGAGGCAGAGGCTGACAAGTTGAAGAGGGTGACTAAGAACATCACATTCTTAGCCACTGATGGCATGCGTGGCAGCCCGACTTAATACAACAACCCAGATTTGTGATATAAGGAATACCAAGGGGCTTACAGAAGCAGAAGACTAATCTCGGATAAAGTAACAAATTCCCTTACAGTCCTTGTTACTTCTTCGACCACTAGGTGCGTGTATTCAGGATCCACAAGCAAGATACAGACAAAGGAACAAAGCCTGTCAAGGGATGACAGAGACAAAGAGGGGGAGAGTGTTGTAGAGAAAAGAGGCACAAAAGAGGAGCCCAAAATTTTCAAATTAATGGGCATATTTTTTTCTTCTTCAAAATCCTAGAACATTCCCGCCAAAGCTATGTAAATGCACTAGAGGAGTCCTATAGATGCATAAACCCAACTCCTTGTAATATATTTCTTGTAAAATAGTAGGAAATTGGAGATTAGCCAATAAAGTTCCAGTCACTTGTGTGAAAGAACCATTTTTAGGGCACATGTATATAAGTCACTTGGTGACTCTTTGTAAAGACTTTTTCCATTATGAAGAAGAAAAGCTCCAGAATTTCGAATTTGCTTCTTACTTGCATATTTTCATCTTCTTTGTGATCTTTTGTGTGTGTGTGAAGCTTGGAATGAGTGTGTAGGACTCTTATCTACCCCTCCCCATCACTTTTGAGCTACTATAGTGTGTGTGTGTGAGCAAGTCTGAGTTGTGGAGTGAGTGTGTGTGTTTCCCGCCATTCACTATTTTGGTCATAACTTGAAGAACGGCTGTTAGATTCAAGTGAAAATACTACCAATAGATGCGTCTCATCGAGAGCTTTGAAATGAACACACTATTGTCCATATTCGGAGTTCAGAGCTATGAGAAACATTCGAATTTGTATTTACTACTATAAGTGGTATCGCAGCAGACACTTTCAGAGATTAAGTGAATTGGAGAGGTAGTTTAGTCTTTTCTCATGCATTTAAGCTGAACCATTTCATTATCCATCATGTGTTCACACGTCTTCATACACTTGGTTAGGTCCATTCTTTGGATTGATAATTAATCGTGTGTCAATCCACCACTATACGTACTTGTGTGGCAAATGAGATTTAGTCTCTTTGACACGTCCCTAAGACCTCGTGATTTAGGTACACACGATGCTATGCATCGACATTTAGCAGAGAACTCAATGCAAGGCATCGACATTCAGCAGTAAGTCGATGCCAGGCATCGACCTCTCCCCAAACCTCAATGTCTGGCATCGACATTCAATAAAGAATTGATCCCAAGCATCCACTTCTTCGCTAAAGTCAATGCCAGACATCGACTATCTTAACACAAAATGGAGTTGGATCACCTACCCAATCACGAAACAATTTAAAATATTCTCACAATGCTTTGTATGATGAGGTGGTTTGATACTCTCCGTGCACTTCACTCCAGGAGAAGCATCCCAACTTCTTCATCATTACCTCCTGAATCTTCATATAGAATTTATGACTGCATTTCCATGGATAAAAGCAGCCCAGTGAGTTCGAAAACAAGAAACACAGACCAAAGAAGCTTTAAGAAAAATCCTACTTATTTGTTGAGCTCAGTGACCATCTCTTCAAGACTTAAATCTTTAGACATTACTCTTGATAAAGTTGATATTATCAAGGTATCATCCTTGATCCCTTCACATCCACCTAAAGATCTGGCCTTGCTTTCCTCTCACATCCACCTAAAGATCTGTCCTTGCTTTCCTCTATTTTTGGCCCTTTACCTCCTTATTTTCCCACATTGTAAAAATATTATCTTGGAGATCTCATATTTCACCTGTTCTGAATGCTAGTTGAAACCAAGGGTTGAATTTCCTCAAGGCATCTAATTTTGATGTCTCATCCACAACTATCCCTACCTCAATAAGGCATTGCTTCCTTAAGTTTGGATGCACCCTCCCAACATCTCTTATTAGAGAATCTTTATACTCCTGATGGAAGAAGCAAATCTGCTCAATGAATGACATTTTTTGCCTGTAATCATTCTCAATATTATGATTCCAAGACAAAATCTTGGCCTCTTCAATAGTAAGTCCTGCATATATCTTGCACTCTGCATATCTAAAGAAGAATGTCGTTGCGTGCTCCTTCACCAACTGCCTACGTGCCTCTACAGAGTGCGATCCACCAATCACATAGTACGTGTAGTCCTCAAAAAGAGCATCATTGAAATCATCTATAGAGTTGCATTCATTTGGGTCTACCATGAATAGAAAAGGAGCTACAATCATGTGCGGATTTATCTTCATTTTTTTCTTTAGGTTTTGCACATGCAGATTATGTGGATCCCTTATCTCAAGGGGCCTTCTTGTGACTAGGTCAATGGGTGGTCTATGGATAATATTGATGGGTAGGTGGAAAAGCTATACTTTTCTAACAAGTCTTCTCTTAGCAATGTCCTCCCTTATCCTATTCTACTCAGTACCCAAGATCTTGTGAAGAGATGGATAGGTATGTGCTTGAAGATGAAGAGGTGTTGCAAAATCCTTGATCTACACCAGCCAAATGAACTCCAGGAGTATGTGGTGGGCCCTTTTAGCTTGCCAATGGATGTATTAGACACCCAATGTACCTTGGAAGGTCACTCTCAAAAAGATAGATCAAAACAGATAAGTTGGAGTTAGCTCAAAGGTGAAGAACTTGCTATTTTGGTTCATACACTTGTCTAGTGTTTTGCATAATTCTCTGAGCACAGTAGCAACTAGCTTAATTCCTCTTGGGGAAGTCTAGTTAACTTAAAGAGCTAACTTTAAAGAGTAATCTCATAAAAAATAATGAACCACACAATGAGAATGATGTTTAACAATTGATGACATCATCCCGATTTTCACGGGCTGCTATAGTAATGAGCCTAGTGAGCAGAAAAATAAACATAATTCAAGATTTAAGAATTCAATGATTATGAACATTTGTATTGGTATACTCGACAGTATGTTGAGTCTAACAAGCTTAAAATCATTGAATTTGGGTAAGTACAAACTGAGAAACAGCTCTCACAAGATGAGTAAAAAAGTCGGGTACCTGACAGAGAAGTGAAATTGAACAGATAGGGTTGACTTCAACTGAACATAACTGAAGATTGAAATACCCAAATGAAATGAAAATTGATGAGCATATAGTAGACTTATAGAGCTAGCCTTAGCAAGTTAAATCACTAAAAATGATGCACCAAGCTCAGAGACATCATTTCTGCAATCTGATTGAGAAAACTGAGAGATATGGCAGTGAGTAGTACACTTCACAAGAACATGGAAATATGAACTCAAATGATCATGAAAATGAAAGTATATTGATTGTACAATACAATGGACTTACTGATATATATGTGTGCCTTCAAATCACACCTTGATATGGCATAAAGCTCAGCTCTTGGAGGTCTTCACATAACCACGACTAAGACTACCTATAGTTCATCTTGGGAGGCTAACTTCCCTCAATCACTCTCCAATCAATTAGTGATTGATTTGATTCTCTATCTACCACAAATCACAAATTCGTGGCTCCTCTTTCTGTTTTTGATCAAGTGGACTCAACCACTTAAGATTCTTTCACTTTTACATTAAGTAAACTCTTCAAAAGTTACAAGAGGTAGTTCACAAGTGAACTTTACATTGTCTTCATTTTAAGGCTTCTTCTATGACTTTGTGGGACTCAAGCCAATACTTAGGCTTGCCATAGACTTGCTCCAACAGATCCTTGATGCAAGTTCTGCACCAGGTGCCATGATAACATCCTCTAAGTCAAAACTTTCTGAGAGGATGCTTCATCTGCTATTTTCTTCAACTTTTTTAGTGGTTTCTCTTGCACAGACTGCTTACCCTTTGCCTTTATAGGTGTGGTCTTCTTTCACTGTGTTGACATTATTTTCCCTTGGATCCACGGCATTAAATCCCTGATAAAACTCTTCGATTCCTTGCACATATCTGCAAGCTTCTCTGGCACACAACACTCTAGTCACAATAGGTCCATTTTGCAGATCACATTTGTTAAGCCTTTTGATGTCTCCACTAGAAAAAGAAGGTTATCTGAATCCTCATCCTCAAATCTACTTTGAACACTAAGCCATACTGAAAAGCCTTTGTGGTCATGAGCTTTCCCCTCCCATAGGCTCCTGCAAAAATCGAAAGAGTAGCGTTCTTCTCTTCAATGTACTAGAGACACCACTCCAGAGATGTCATGTCCCCCAATGGTCGATCTTTCTTGTTAACCGCGACTTCCTTTGACTTTTCTTGCCTCACAAGATCCTCATCAATAGGTTTTATGTTGCTATGCCCACCAGATGAAATGGGAATTGGTTTGCTTGCCCTCTTAGAGGATAATGAAGCAATGCTTTTCTTTCCTTTCATTGGATAACCCATGCTCCTCTCACGAGCTTGTTCTCCTATGCTCACAGTCACCCTAAGCTTCTTCGTGACATTCTTGTCCACTCTTCCCTCAGTGTCCCTAAAATTTGCCAAAAATTAGTTTTACTCTCTGCGTATAAGGACCCTCACCTGTAGGTCGATGCCTGACATCGACCTGCAACCCAAAGTCGATACCAATCATCGACCAGGAGGCCAAAGTTGATGCCTGACATCAAACTGCAGCCCCAACTCGATGCCTGGCATCGACCTGGAGGCCCAAATCGATGCCTAGCATCGACCTCGAGCACGAAAGTCGATGTCTAGCATCGACTTGTAGCACAAAGTCAATGCCTAGCATCGACCTAGAGCCCAAAGTCGATGCTTGGCATTCACTTGGAGGCCAAAGTCGATGTTTGGCATTGACTTGCAGCCCGAATTCAATGCCTGACATCGACTTTCAGCCAAGTATCGATGTGTGGCATTGACTTTCAGTGCCAAGTTGATCTCTGGCATTGACTTGGATAAGTCGATGCTTGGCATTGAACTAGAGGTGAAAGTCAATGCCAAGCATCAACTTTCAACAGGAAGTCGATGTCAGGCATCGATTTGCACTCCCAAGTCGATGTCAGGCATCGAGTTAGAGATAAAAGTCGATGCTAGGCATCAACTTTGATAGACAACTCGATCTTAGGCATCAACTTGTAGGAGCAATTCGATGCCTGGCATCGAATTGTCTATGAAAGTTGATGCCTAGCATGGACTTTTATCTCTAACTCGATGCCTAGCATCTACTTGGGAGTGCAAATCAATGTCTGGCATTGCCCTGCAGCTAGATAAAATACAAGAAGTTGCATGTAGTAAAACTTGAGAGCCAACAAATATAGTAATTCTCCAACATGAATAGAGGGAATCTTTTTGGAATCTTTTTAGAGGCAAGAATTTTGGGTACCTGTGAGGATTCTTGGTAGCACTCTTCTGTTAGACGGCCGCCGAACAAGGACAAATGAACTAGGACAGGTGTCTTAAATGTAAAAGTGTTAGACGGCCGCCGAACAAGGACAAAAGTACCAGGACAGGTAGCTTAAATGAAAAAGAATCTTTCAGGAAACGCGCAGGTAACTGCAAAAGTGCGCACTCTTGTAAAAAATCCTCTATTTAAGGCAATGAGAAAAGAGTGGCAGCAGCACCCCGTTTGCGGGAATTGCAGTGTAACATTTGAGTGAGCCGTGTTTTGGAGAGTGTTGTAAACGTATTGTGTGAGTGTGTATGTTGTTGAGAGATAAGTCCTGCTTCGTTCTGTTCTGTTCTGTACTCCGGCTAGTCGATTATTCTCACCTTATTACAGAGTTACGAATCAGTTGTATTGTGTTACGAATCTGTTCGGTAATGATTGGGTGTGTCTCTGAGTGTTATCAAGTGTAGTATGTTGTTTGTCAGTTCTTCGGCGGAGCAGGGAACGTGAAAGGTAGTCCCGAACTAATTGTCTGTTAGCGTTTCTGTAAGTGACCGAATTCGATACCATAGTCTACATTTGTTGTTGATTCCGACCACGGGAAGACTAGTAGCTGTAATGGTCTGAATGTGAGTAGGACATCGTTAGTTTATGGTTAGCCGTTTGTTATTAGGAGATTGGTTGTTCGAGTTTAATATACGATGAGTCCTCATAACCTTAAGGTGTAATGTCTGGTTGGTATACCTATCTGCTCTGAAGAAGTACGTATTAGGTGACCTTGTTACTGAAGTATATTTTGCTCATAAAATAAGTAACCGGATTGCTGCCCTCAGTCCTGAAGTTCTAATGCCAGTATACTGAACAGTCCTCCGTTGTTCAGAGAGGGACACTGAGCTAAGCACGGGATAACATTTAGGATTGTGTGATAATTTGGGAAAATAGTACAGGGCCTCTGTCTAACAGACCCCTACCACTCCCAAGGACCCACGTGGCTAAAGAGAACATTTACGGTTAGGAAGATTCGAAACCGGCTGAACTTGAAGTACTTTGAGTCTGAAGTGGAAGTAACGATTAAACGTTTAACATTTGGCGCCGTCTGTGGGAAAGTGGCATCATGTTGCCAGTTATCTGTGAAAAGTGGCAGTAGCGTGCCGGCTGTTTTTCAGAATCAAACATTACGTTTATCGTTCGATTGACTGACGGTAGCAACAGAGCCAGATTGTTGCCAACTGCTCAGACAGTGCCACTACGCAATGATACATGCCGGTTACGTGGTCTGGCGAAACGTATCCTAGGAACCATACGACTGGAACACGAAAAGTACTAAAGACAACCCTAGGAGAAGAAGGTATAACGCGGCCTGACCCAGTGGTCAAGCAAGTTAAGGACGTTAGAATTAATTCCGGTCATATTCCGGTGGAACGATCAACGCCTTTGGTACATTCTGGTGTCACTTTGACCCAGCCTATCGAAAATACAGTAATTCTAGAATCTACCAAGATGCCGTTGGAAACCAGTTTAACAATCTTGGATAAAGATTCAGAGTTATCCACGATCAGAAATACTCTAGGAAAAGAAATCGGTAAAAGCGAAAAAACACTGCAGTCTGGTACACTTTCAGTTCATTCTGGTGATATTCCGGTGATAGAAACACCAACTGGCGGCCAAGGATTAGCATTTTTTGCGGAATCCTCAGCCCGACCCGCGTGCTTGGAAGAAAGATTTTGGATATTGGACATCCAGAAGGAAGGAAAGCTGTTCGAAGCAGAGATCCGAAGTATCCTACGCAAAAACAGCACACCGGAAGGCACGCCATCCGGCGATCCAAGTTCTGATAGTTCAACCAATCAACCTCAAGATACAGAAGCAGGGCCGAATACACTCACAATGAACGGACAACAATAGCAACAACAGTTATGTCAACCAAGGCCGCCTCCAACAGGAGTAACATACACGAAATTTGGTGGATTCCTAGGAGATGACCCGGATGCTCACGTACGCACTTTCGAGATCAATTATGCAGTCCTTAACCATCCACCGGATCAGGCATACAAGGCCATTGTTTTTCAATCTACACTGGTCAATGAAGCGGCTAGATGGCTTACGGAATACGACATTAATCATTTCGGTACCTATGATGCAGTACGAGATTTTTCTGCAACGATTCAGGTTAAAGAAGAATCCCGCCAAAATCTTTGATTATTTACAGAACAACCGACAGAAGGCGAATCAGACTGTCAAGGAATATGCTACACTTTTTAGAACACACTTGCGACAGATACCACAGGCCCACGTTAACTTACCGGATGATGTCATCACGCAGTGGTTTATCAATGGTTTAAACCCGCAATTGAAGCAGATCATGATCATAAGATGTGTCGGAGCAATGACGTTGGATGCAGTCATTGCCATGGCTCTGCAAGTGGAATCCAAAGTCGGTGGATTTACAGAAGATTTAGAGTGGTTAAAAATGAACAAAACTATGACTGAAGATATAACCAGACAAGTGTACTATATCACATGCAAAAATTCAGGTCATACTAGTGCCAATTGTGCGCTAAATCAAATGTTTTGCGCTATCTGCAACACTGCCGGACACACCACTGGAAATTGTGTCTACAATGCCAGAATACAGGGAACAGCAACAGTCAATGCTGTTATTCAAGAACATGGACAGGCAACGAATCACTATGTACCTCCGCAACTGAGAAATAATCAACCGCAAGGATATCGAAACTACCGAGGACACAGAAACAATAACTATAATGCAAACCGTTGGCAGAACGAACCACCACCGGAAAATCCCAATTTACCACCACCACACTGTCATTTTTGTGGTGAATTCGGACACATTAGAAGATTTTGCAAGGATGCAGCTGAGTATGATCAAAGGAAGAAGGAGCGGCAAAACCCAATGGCCAACATGGTACAAATTACACCGGTAGAAACGCAAACTGCTACAGTCCAGACCCGATCAGGTAAACAGCTGCAGTCAGCAGCAGAAATATTCGAACCAGGGATACGAGAACAACATAGGATGTATAACAAGGCTAGCCACTGGACCGCAATAGAACCACCAGTGTTCCTAGAACCCATTCCGGTGACTCAGACCTCGTCGACAAAGGAAGGAACACAACAAAGGGAAGCAGCAGTGGAGCCACCATCAGCAGTAGACATAACAACAGATACTTCTGCATCAGCAGAGACCTTAAGTTCAAAAGAGCAGGATAACCAATCTCAGCAGGCCTGGGAAATTTTATCCAAGGCATCTATCACTCTGCCTCTCGGCCAACTACTGGCATTAGTACCTGGGGTTCGACAACAGTTCCAGCAACAGTTCAGTCCGGTACCTTCTTGTATTCCGGCGACAGTAGCAGTTCAACCGGAACCTGATTCTACGGTTGATCATTCAGTTCCCTTGATTACAGTATGGTTTAAGAATCATAAAATTACACAGGTATTGATTGATGGAGGCTCTGGTGTTAACATTGCAACTACAGCCTTATGCAATAGGTTAGGATGGTCCGAAATCGAACAAGTTCAATTTTTTGTCAGAATGGCAGACCAATCTAGAGTCCATCCTCTAGGACTTGTGCGAAATGTACCCATTACTTTACAAGGAACGACCTTCAAAATGAATTTTGCTATACTAGATCTGCCGGAATCCACTTTGGATTACAACCTTCTTTTTGGTCGACCTTGGCTGAAGCATGCGAAGGTAATACAGGACTGGTCTGCACAAGAGCTTACGTTCAAAGATGCCAACCGTAGATATGTGGTAAAATTAGATGCTATACAACCTTGCAAACTTCACGCCAGACCATATTTTGTTGAACCAGTCCACATGTTAGATGGACTATCAGATGATGAAGAAGAGGAATTTCTGAAGAATAACGCTGACTTAATGACTTTAGGGACTGTTGATCTACAGTCTGTAATAGATAACTGGAGTACTTCAGTATGTACAGTTGCACCAATCACCCAAAAAACTAAGCAGGAAGATATTGTGCCAACACATGACAATGAATTACAATCACTATTCTGGTCGACAGACGATACAGAGAAACCGCTTTATGTCTCCGAAGACCAGTTGACCTCGTACAATTTAGGAGACGAAGATCATCCACGACCTGTAAAGATAAGGCAAAACTTATCGGAAATATTTAAGGCTGATTTGATTCGACTACTTCGCGAATTCTCAGACGTCTTTGCATGGGATTACAAAGATATGAAAGGATTAGATCCGCGCATCTATCAGCACAGAGTCATGCTGAAGCCTGAAGCTAAACCGAATAAGTAGCCCAGCTATCGAATGAATCCCAATTATGCATCACAGGTAAAAGCTGAACTTGATAGATTATTAAAAGTTGGATTCATCGTACCAGTAGAACATGCTGAATGGATTTCACCAATTGTGATCGTGCCAAAGAAAAATAAGCAACTACGAATCTGTGTAGACTACCGAAAATTAAACGCAACAACAGTACCGGATCCTTTCCCGATTCCCTTTCTGGATACCATGCTTGATAGGGTAGCAGGCCACGAAATGTATTCATTCTTAGACTGATATAGCGGTTACAATCAGGTTAGAATGGCTGAAGCAGATATCCCAAAAACGGCCTTCATTACCAATTGGGGTGTCTTTGCTTGTAGGGTAATGTGGTTTGGATTGAGAAACGCACCAAGCACCTTTCAGTGATGTATGTAGGAGATTTTCTCTCCTTATCTCAATTCGTTTATGCAAGTATATCTCGATGACTTCTCAATTTTTGGAAAGATGATGGCATATTTGCTTCATCTACGCTACTGTTTCCAAAAGTGTCGAGACTACAGACTCTGCCTTAACCCAAGCAAATCTGTGTTTGCCCTTTCATGTGGCAAACTACTTGGTCATATTGTATCTGCCCAAGGTATCCGAGTAGACCCAGATAAGATTTCGGCAATTTTAGAAGCCCCAGTACCCGCCACTCCGAAAGAAGTAATGCGTTTTATGGGTCAAGTACGGTGGCATGGCAGACACTTACGGTGGCTTGCTCATCTGGCTGTACCACTGAACAGACTAATCACCAAAACTCCCCGACAGTTCGAATGGACTCAAGAATGCCAAACTACATTTGAACGACTCAAGTATCTATTGACGCAGGCCCCAATCTTACAACCACCGGATTGGGACAATCCGTTCCATGTTTTTGTCGACGCTTCAGATGTTGCGATCGGCAGTATTCTGATGCAGCAAACACATAAGTGGTTTCGCCCTGTCTATTACGCCAGCAGAAGGCTTGCACCGGCAGAAAAGAATTATTCTACCACCGAAAGAGAATGTCTAGGATTAATTTACTCCATCAAAAAGTTCAGACATTATCTATTAGGCCAGAAATTTACCTTTCATGTAGATCATGCTGCCCTTGTCTATCTAGTAAGACAACAACATTTAGGTGGACGATTAGCACGATGGGTGCTACTCTTGCAGGAATTTGATTATGAAGTCATTCACCGACCCGGAAATGCACATGCCTTAGCAGATTTCTTATCTCGCCTAGATTCTGGTGAAGCTCTGATAGGCATAGATGACACGACTCCAGCAATTTATAGTTCTGAGCCACTGACCGATGAGACTGCCGAATTACAAGCAACACCTACATATTATGATCAGATTCTAACTTTTCTCACCGAAGGATGCTTTCCATCTGAGACTGCCAGGGCAGTTCGAAGGAAAATGGCAGTCTTTAGCCGCCGATTCCGGTTAGTTGCAGGGGAACTATATTATGTAGATCACACCGGAATCTTACTTCGATGTGTTCCTCCGCACGAAATTATCTCGGTCATCACAATGGCTCATTCAACCCCTACTGGTGGTCACTTTGCCACAGATCTAACTCACCGGAAAATTCTGCAAGGAGGTCTCTGGTGGCCTACTATGTACCGAGATGTGGCCCAATTCGTCAAAAACTGTGATAACTATCAAACGTCTGGACAACCACTGCAACGACACTTCTTTCCCTTGCAGCCTATTATGCCACTCGAACCATTTCAGAAATGGGGATTAGATTTTATCGGTCCAATCACACCTCCAACAGTCTTCAGTAACAACAGATACATACTAAAATGTACAGACTATGCAACGAGATGGGCAGAAGCTTGGGCTTTACGGTCTGCTACAGCAGTTGTAGTAGCAAAATGTCTGTTAAATGATGTCTTCCCACGATTTGGCTTACCATTCGAATTGGTGACAGATCAAGGTACTCACTTCGTAAATCAATTAATGAAGGTACTCACCCAATCATTCCAGGTGACACATAAACTCAGCTCTCCATATTACCCTCGCGCCAATGGTTTGGCCGAAAGTACAAACAAATCACTATTGAATATCCTCCGGAAACTGATCATGGAAGCACCAGAAAGATGGGATCAACTACTACCTGCAGTATTATGGGCATACCGAACTACATATAAGGTAACAATAGGTTAGACACCTTTCAAACTAGCTTATGGTTTAGAAGCAATAGCACCCATGGAAATAGTTATCCCAAGTCTGCGTGTAGCAATCACCCAGAAAATGCTACCGGAAGAGTCGCTGACAGCACGAATGGACGCACTCAGGGAACTTGATGAGCACCGATGGCTCAGCTTTTTAACCATGCGCGAAGTACAACTAAGGCAAGCCAAGACACACGATTGATATTTGAAGACCCCAATCTTTTCGGTAGATCAGCTTGTACTCTTCTATAACGCAAAATCCGATAGAGCAGCAGGAAAGTTCAAATTACGCTGGTTCGGCCCTTTTAAGATCTCAGAACAAGTCGGTCCGGCAACTTTTCGGTTGACTACGTTGACTGGAAATCCACTCCCAAAGGTAATTAATGGGTCGAAGTTGCGGCCATATCATCACACCACTAGCCCGCATTAAGTTTTCGACGATGGACCGCGTTTTGTTTAATCTTTTCTTTTCCTTCTTTCTGCTTTTTATAAATAGCCGTGTTTTGTACAATCTTGATGTAACCAGCCGCCCCCTTAACAGTCACTCGAGTACGCATGCCTGCATGAAAACCAGCATTATTCCCGCACTGCATCCAACCCCCTTTTCCTCCCTACCGTATTGTTTCTACTTAAACTTTGTCGATGACGCTGAAATAAGCTATTGTGTTGCATGTTAGTATTCTGAGCCTTCGTGCATTCTGCATCCGTGCTCATTGACTGTCTCAGTAACTGCCATGGAAGCGATAGCCAACTATGCTGCCTTCCGCGATGGTATCCCTATCGAGGTAGGTGAATACCTGCGTTGCAGAGGGTTGGCCAACTTTGCTGAGTTGCCTTGGCACTCGGTGGAAGCCCATCCTTTCTTCACGCAAATCATCACCGCCATTGCTCAGTCCCCCGCCACCGAACGCCAATGGGTCTTCCTCTCGCTCCCTTCGTGAACAGTCATCACCTTCCAAGCCTTCGCTGAAGCCTATCGCCTCAACCCGCAAGGCCGTGAAAATGGCCCGAGTATTCCCATCGCCCGCATGAATGAACTATTCCCCCGCTCCTCGTCCAACGAATACGCCATTCTCTGCCGCCCCAAACCCGAACGATCCGCCCTGCAATTCTTAGTCGCCATACTCAACCTGCAGAAGCACACCTACGGCATCTCTCGACCATTTTATTCTGCTTTAGAATTAGCTACCCAAGAACCCGTCAACTTTGCATCATACTTTTTCCTTAGAATCCATAAAGAATGTGTAGCTATTGTGAAGCAACTCCAAAAGGGTACCACCCCGCGCTCTCGCCTTCCCCATATCATCTCATTCCTTTTCCCAACCATCCTTGCCGCACAACCACCACCACAAGGTCCCATACTTAGGCACGAAGAATCAGTTCAACCACTCGACGACGAGGAAGAAGAAGATGAGGAGATCAACCAACTCTTCCGCAATAAGAGAATTCGGATCAGCTCCTCGGAAAGCGAAGCACAAGGATCCGCCGGAAAGAATCAGGACACCCGAAACGCCGACCAAGAAGAGACCTTCCACGACACAGCCACTTCCATACACAACGAATCATCGGCCGACCACCACGACCAGCAGAATCACACAGAAACAGAACCAGTCTCAACCGAAGAGGCATCAGCACGACGAGAAGATGAACAACAAGTGATCGACAGCGCACTCAACACCCTACTGAAGGCCATAGAATCCACCATCGCCCACATTACAGGTGAACACCAACCCATCCATCAGGTAACCCACCCTACATCCCCTGGTCCTCAATCCCCACCAGTCAACCCTTTCCCGCTGCCAATTTCCGAATCCTCTTCATCCTTCCCCAATTATTCACCCCCGACATCCCCCCAAATCCATACCCAAACCTCTACACCACCACAACACCCACTCCTCCTTTCCTCTGTTCTGATCTTTTCTGAACTGGCTAACATGGGCCAACTGCTCATTACCCTCTCACAACAACTTCCGGTACAGATGAGTGAGGTCGCAAACACCATTCGGCACGACCTACAACACAAAGTCGACCTCCTGGAAGCCGACATCACCCCACTCCAAGAAGAAGTCGACGCCGTAAAAGCGGAGAATCATCAAATACAGACACAATTAGCCGACCTCCGAGCACAGTTTTCGGAACAACAGGCCTTGATACAGCAAAGAGATGCAGCAGTAGAGCAGCTTGCCACCAAAGACCAGCTATTACACAAAGCACACGAAGAAATCCGGGAATTAAAGACCACACTCCAAGAAAAAGAAGACATCAGCTCATCCCTCGAAGAACTGGTCGAAGAAACGAAGGCCCAGTTGTAGGAAACCATCCAGAAGAATCAAGACCAACAGCGAGAAGCAGCCCAAGTCCAAGACGAGCTACGAAGAGCCCAGGAATGTTTGGACGAGGTAAACAGAATGCTGAGACGCCAATTAACCAAGGAAGCAAAATACCAAAAAGATCTGGCAGATGCTCGAAGAGAACGAGATGCATATTCCAAAACGATTGAATTTCAGAGCCAGCAATTCAAGCGACTGGATAACCAACTGCGAAATCAGAAGGATCGAGTCACGGAGATGCAGCAGAAAGTCACCGAAATGAAGACATCCCGGGACGCTGCATTATCCAATGATTTTTATTTACAGGAGGCCTTTTTGCAAACCCAGGCCGAATTCTTGCTTACTGAAGCAATCGCACTTAGTTCCGTCAGAATAGATGCGCAGATTTTAGAACGCGACACTCTAAAGCAATTATTAGAAACCCTTAAGAAAAAAATAGCTCGTACATTTAGATCAGCCAGGAATATGTACCTCGAAGGCCTCATAGAAGAATAGTAAAATTCGACCATGCGAATTCATAATGTAACGATGAGTTCGAAATGAGTATGATACCAAGGTTTTGTTTCATGATATTTTTTGCACATGTAAAGACTTGCTAAGTCCAGCATCGATCTACGGAATAACACGCAGAATGATGATTTTTACTCATGCTACAATTTTGATAAGGGGAATGAAGTGTCATGTCCGAATGAAATATAATCATTCCAGTGAATGGCAGTTCAAGTTCTGGTGCTTATAAAATGCGTATGCCTAGCATAGTATTCTTCAGTATAGTATTCTTCGAGCTTCGGCAACAAACTTCCAGCATATTATTTTCAGCGACTCTTACAATCATGTCTGAATCCGATATACTAAGATGGCAACTCAGGAAGCGCGCAAATGCACAGAACCGTGTTGTGACTACAACAGACACTACATTACAGAATGATGAAGATGACTTAGTGACTTCTGCAACATTAAAAGTTCAGCATAACAACATATTATTTTCCACAGAATTTAAATAGAGCTCGACATCCATTCTAGGAGGAATGAGAACTGGCTACGGAGGATCGGACTCCTCCAGTTTGCTCAGTTACCATGGGAGCAGTGGACAGGTAATGAAGATGCAGAGAATCAGTTACACAGCATGCGACAAACAAAAGGCCTCATTTTAAACCAGGTACAATTTTCACCACAGTTAGTCTCAGCCATATTTAAACTGCCGTTGTATGATGATGCACGTTTTCCTAAATGTTCGAATGATGATCTGAGAAAAGAATTTGGAAACTACGAAGGCCACAGAAGATATTACATGATGAAAAATGCCACATATCAACACCGTGAACAATTCAAGTGGTATTTAGAGAAACTCTGTTTCTTAGTTAAATTTGATTTGATGTCTAGAGAAAATTTTTCACCATTAGTACATGCCGAAGGAGGTGGTAGAGTTAGCTGGACACACTGGCTATATAACCACCTCTATACACAAATATTTGTCGGGGATAAGCGAAGATCCCAAACCAATAGCAGACTAGCAGTCTATTTAGCTGCTATATTCGATTTTGTGCAATCAGTGAAAGATCAGAAGCTGAACTGGTCCCAACATATTAATTCCTGTGATCATGACATGATAGACACAGGACACCCACACAGTGCAGAGCAAGAGGAAGCAGACCAAGTCTCCACATCGTCTGTAAATTTATTCCACACAGGTAATAGCGAACAGAACCAGACAGTAGGAACGCCGTTTAGGCTGTCGATTAAACGAAGGATGGCAGACCACTTACCCACTGTCAGTCCAGGGCAATTACCGGATGACAATCTCCAACCAGATTATGTGACAAGGATGCAAAATAAATTACAGGAAGTTTCTCAATATTTGCGTCAACAAGAACAAGTGCTTCAGCAGAACAAAGAATTATTATTCGCTACTATGAATAATTCCAATTCATTATTAGAAAAATTGACACAGATGCAAAAGGAACTGGACGACAAAGAAGGCGTACTGAAGGAGTTACAGAGTAACCAACGGCAATTAATGGCGGAATTGATTAACGCTAAAAAGTTTTTTCAAGACTTTCACTAGTGGCAGCAAAATATACAAAAACAGATCCGAGACGAAATGATGAGCTTTTCTACCATGAATGCCAACCTGCAAGCAGAAAATGAAATTTTGCATTCAAGAATACAGGTTTTGTAGGAATTAGAAAGGCAGATATTAAAGGATGAAGGAGTAGAACTGAATGCCACCTTAATGACGAATGTGGATATAGATTTATTAAAACAACAATTGAATAGTCGTGTTCAAAGTATTTGGACACTTTTTCGTAGAAGATGGCTTGCTATACTTGTTCCTCCACTTGAACAAGTACGGTCAGAAATGATTCGGGAGCAAAACTCTGGAATAGGCCTTCAGGCAAAACAAAAGAATGTCGAAGACGATAATGCACTTGCGTGTTCGAGTCCACCGTGCGTGCCAGTGTTAGACGGCCGCCGAGCAAGGACAAATGAACTAGGACAGGTGTCTTAAATGTAAAAGTGTTAGACGGCCGCCGAACAAGGACAAAAGTACCAGGACAGGTAGCTTAAATGAAAAAGAATCTTTCAGGAAACGCGCAGGTAACTGTAGAAGTGCGCACTCTTGTAAAAAATCCTCTATTTAAGGCAATGAGAAAAGAGTGGCAGAAGCACCTCGTTTGCAGGAATTGCAGTGTAACATTTGAGTGAGCCGCGTTTTGGAGAGTGTTGTAAACGTATTGTGTGAGTGTGTATGTTGTTGAGAGATAAGTCCTGCTTCGTTCTGTTCTGTTCTGTACTCCGGCTAGTCGATTATTCTCACCTTATTACAGAGTTACGAATCAGTTGTATTGTGTTACGAATCTGTTCGGTAATGATTGGGTGTGTCTCTGAGTGTTATCAAGTGTAGTATGTTGTTTGTCAGTTCTTCGGCAGAGCAGGGAACGTGAAAGGTAGTCCCGAACTAATTGTCTGTTAGCGTTTCTGTAAGTGACCGAATTTGATACCGTAGTCTACATTTGCTGTTGATTCCGACCACGGGAAGACTAGTAGCTGTAATGGTCTGAATGTGAGTAGGACATCGTTAGTTTATGGTTAGCCGTTTGTTATTAGGAGATTGGTTGTTCGAGTTTAATATACGATGAGTCCTCATAACCTTAAGGTGTAATGTCTGGTTGGTATACCTATCTGCTCTGAAGAAGTACGTATTAGGTGACCTTGTTACTGAAGTATATTTTGCTCATAAAATAAGTAACCGGATTGCTGCCCTCAGTCCTGAAGTTCTAATGCCAGTATACTGAACAGTCCTCCGTTGTTCAGAGAGGGACACTGAGCTAAGCACGGGATAACATTTAGGATTGTGTGATAATTTGGGAAAATAGTACAGGGCCTCTGTCTAACAGACCCCTACCACTCCCAAGGACCCACGTGGCTAAAGAGAACATTTACGGTTAGGAAGATTCAAAACCGACTGAACTTGAAGTACTTTGAGTCTGAAGTGGAAGTAATGATTAAACGTTTAACACTTCTTCTCCATTTGCTTGTGTGTGCTTGTTTGCTAGGCTTTGCGCTCTTTAGCTCTTAGCTCTCTCTTCGTGCACGAATTTTAGAAATGAACTTGATGTCCTCCTCCACTATTTATGGGCACTTGCATGGCTTGAACTAGCAACTGACTAGATGTAACTAAATCAAACTAGGCCCTAACCAGATTAACCAACTAGAATGAGTAGTTGAACCAAGAATCACTAGTTATGCCAATTTAGGGTCCTTTAAGAGAGGTTATTCCAATTTAGAAAGTAATAAGTATGCCAATTTTGGGTCTGATAAGAGAGTTAGTCCACCTTTTGTTATTCAGTGTATTTTGCCTTTGAAATTGGGAATATTGTAACTATTGGAAGGAATTATACATGCAGAGCTTATAACTTTTCACAAAGAAAGTGAAAAATTGATATTATTAGAACTGCAATACATGTGATAGCCTATTGCAACGTGAACTAGACACAAAAATAACTGAGAAGGAGTTTCAAACCCACAATTGGATATGATAAATAATCTATAATCCACTGATTGAATAAGAAAGAGTTTCAAATCCTCCCTTGGATAATCAATAAAGCAACAACCTAAATGAATATTGATCATCCGATAGTTAAAAGAATGGGAAGCTATATGAAAAACATCACAAAATAGTTTTTTTTGTCCCTACTAAACACTTCAAATGTTTTTTTTGTTCACAATTAACATTTTGAGTAGGTAGTAATTCATCATTGTCATAAAAACATGAGGAAATACATTAAATTATTTGAGGCCCACAGGAAATAAATGGCCCAATATAGATGGGAAAGTTAGTTGTGTCTCTCAAGGAATTTAATTTATCACTTTGTGACACATCAAATATTGTCATTGTGCTCTCCACATTCTGTTTCCTTTCATCTTTTAAAAGATCAAAATACCACACTTTATTATGTATCTTAAAACTTTATTTTGCATCCAAAAACTTTATCTAATATGTATCTCGAAACTTGCTCAAGTAAAAACTATGTAGCTCAAAACTCTGTCAAGTCAAACTTGGTCAAAATAAATCACATAATTAATGATGTTAGATCAAATTGTACTTTTTCTTAATCTTCATATCTAACCATAATAATTTGGGCAATCTATCTTCATATCTCTTTGATGTGACACTTTCACCTTTTCAAAAGGACCTCCTATGTTCATTTCTCTTTCAAGTAAGTGAAGATGAGCTCCATCTTTTCAGTAGATGCCTGGGCATCCCGTTCTTCTAGTCACCTTGATAGAAGTCCGAATTTGTTGTTTTCAATTGATCCTTTCCTCAGGAGTGATGTCCATGGCTTAGAATGTCATTCTATGTTTTCGGTTGAGTCATTTAAGTTACATTCTCAATGCGATTTTGCTCAAGTAAATGGATCTTTTGATCTCCCTTTTGATGCACCCATTGAACTCCCTTCTGATTCAATTGCATGTGGAGCAAAGGATGTTAGCAAAAAGGAAGAAAGACAAAGCATGCTCAATCTGTATTTTAAGAGAAGGCCTTGTGAAGTAAGTCAAAAAAGATTTCAATTTCTTACTTCAGATAGACAAATTGCATTGGATATTGTGAAGCATTGTTGTGGTTTGAAATGTTTGTATAAGTTAGGAATGAAGAAATTTAAGCACCTAAGAGAGAAATTCCTCCACTTAGATAGTGAAAGGCACGATATATACCTTGTTTCTCACATGCAAATGATTGAGGATAACATGTTAGTAACACATATTGCTTTTGAATATTATTTTAATCAAGGGATGCGGTGTTGTAGGGCTGCATTTAAAATTGCAATGGGAGTGGGAAATTTCAGAATACATAAGGTTCAAGAGGGGCTTATGAATGGAGATCTCATTTTGGATACATATCATATTGGGAGAAAAGGATCTATTGGAATTCATGCAATGAATTGGATGATGAAGTATTTTAGCTTGCATTGTGAGGTTATGCCTACAACTGGAAGGTTATACTTGTCAGATAACTTTACTCGTCGAGAAGTATTTCAAGTATATAAAGAAGATATGGATATTAGAAATGAGAAGTATGTGCTGTATCATCACTTTACTTGATTATGGAAGGAAGAGTTTAATAATGTGACTATTCCTCATAAAGTTAGAATGGGTGAGTGTTCAGTTTGCGCCACTTTGAAGAACATGGCAAAGGGGGCTACAACAACACAAGAAAAAGATAATTTTAAAACCCTTAGGAACCATTGTGAGAGTCAAGCTTTAGAAAGAAAGAAAACAATTCATCATCGACGTAAAGCACTCAAAAGTCCGGAGTGTTACATGTGTTTGTTGATTGATGGTATGGATTAAAAAAAAACATGTTTGCTGCATTTTTTTTGTGTCCCTAAAGACATTGGAGATGAAGTCCTTGTGCAAATGCATTTGGTTGGTGCTTTGGTATGCAATGGAACTATAAAGTCCAAGGTTTTCTTCACATGTTCGAATGTGCATAATGATCCAAACCTTATGGTTACTATCATTCATCACGTTTTGCAATCATGGAAGGGTCTTTTGCCACCAACTCTGTATTTGCAGCTTGATAATACTGCAAGAGAGAATAAAATTCTACATTTTTTGGATATTTATGCATGCTAGTTGATAGACAAGTGTTTCAAAAGGTTAAGGTGAATTTCCTTTTGGTTGGGCACACTCATGATAACATTGATCAAATGTTCAGTATGCTCTCTAAGAGGTTGACACGTAATAACGCTTTTACACTTCCAATATTATCTGAGTTGATCTCAAAAGCATATACTCCAAAACCTGAAGTTCAACACCTTACAAAGATTTATGACTTTAAGCACTTTTGCTGAGTAGGCCTTGAATCTAAGAGTGCTAAGGTTTTGGCTCCATTGCACAATATTAGTTTCAACCATGTATTCTTGATGAAGAGGGTTGATGACATAAACGTTTTATTTGCAAAGCAGTATTCATGTTCTCCTAGGTGGGAGCCTAAAGATGGATGCATATTCTTGTTTCAAGTGCCCAATTTGTTTTTGTATGGTGCAGAACAAACATAATATGAGAAGATGTGGAAATGTGGTTGATCAAAGTAAAAGGTGGATGCATGTACTTATTGAAAAGAAGAGACATATTGAGTGTGCAAAAAAATACACTGGAGATCAAGATGTATCTTGGTGGGATGACTTTTTCAATCATCAAGAAGAGATTATAAAGAATACGATTGCAGGTCATTGGCCAATTCATGTTCCATTCTCATGGTATTTTTGTACACAAAGGTCAGTGAATGTGGACCAAGCATGTAATGTAGATGCACTTCAAAGTTTTATCAATCCACCAGAAAAGAATATTTATGTAGGCCCAAGGATGAAAAAATAAGTTGATGCAAAATGGCAAGGAAATTTTAAAGAAATAAATGTTGGAACACTTATTGCAATCCTTGCTGATGGTGATGAGGCTACTAGACCATTTTGTATTGCGAAAGTTTTAGAGGTCAGCAATGATATTGATCAAAGAAGAATAGAGGCTTTGATAGTGCACTGGTATAACACTAGAAGTATTAATGCATTCACTAGTAAATATAACTTGTAAATGGTATGTGAGACCAAATGAACAGGCTCAAGAAAGAAAAAGAATATTTGAAGCACATGGTTGCACGAGGATACTCATTTATGGATGTGTAAAGTAGCCAAACAAGAGGAAGAACGATTAGAAGCTAGGGCTTTAGGTTCAGAACAACATCCACGAACTCTCCAAGACCCTGCCTATGCACCTATAGTATTTTGAGACAAGGAATTTGAACCTCACGGTTGGGTAGAGATTTTAGCTACGATGGATATAGTAGTCAATGAAGAACAATGGACCCTCATTGTGATGAGGGTAGAAATGACAATTTAGTCTTTATGATCAAACCTCTTGAGGAAGACTTTATCCTAGAAGAATGCATGGAAGTGACCCAAGAACAAGACGAGAGTGTGATGAAGACCTAGAATCCCTTATCATGGAAGCTTTTTGTTCCATAGAAGAGGAATACCTTTATTTTGTTAAGCCAAAACCCCTGAAAAGGAAAAGGAAATTCAAATGGAATGACATGGGTCACTCACATAAGATACAGAAAGTAAGAAGAAGAAGAGAAAGAAATCACCTAAGACAGAAGAAGAAGAAGAAGAACCTCTCATGGAAGTACCCGAGAATTTGAAGAAGTATGCAATAAAAGATCGACGAATCATGGTACGAATGCCTAAAAGGAAAGTTGATGTTGGAGAAGTATATGATAATCGAGAGAAAACCAAAAAATCATAGTTACCATAGAAGAAGGAGAAGAAAAATGTACGTACATAGGGCATGATTTGACGAATGAAGAAGAAGAAGAAATAATTGCTCTATTGTGTGAATATAGAGACGTGTTCACTTGGAGTTACAAAGATCTAAAAGGATTAGACCCAGATATATGCTCCCACAAAATCCCCCAAGTGAACGATAACTATGCTACCAAGATAACTTCTTTAATCCTAGTAGAAGCCATACACGTATAACGATAACTATGCTACCAGGATTAAAGAAGAGATAGATCGCTTGATAGAAGCAGGATTCATTTACGAAATTGAGCATACCGAATGGGTATCCCCCATTGTGCTTGTGTGCAAGAAGAATGGAAAATTGCACGTATGTATTAACCTTAAAAAATTTAATGCCACCATGATTAGAGATACTTATCATCTTCCTATCACGGAACACTTATTGGAAAGAGTTGCGGGCAAGGAATTCTATAGCTTGCTTGATGGTTTCTCAAGCTATAATCAAGTGGCCATTACTCCTAAAGATCAGCATAAGATGGCTTTTGCCATAGAATGGGGCATCTTTGCATTTTGTGTGATGCCATTTGGACTGACAAATGCACTTGCCACTTTTCAATGACTTATGTGTCACGTTTTTAAGGAATTCTTACGCAAGAATTTGGAAGTTTATGACGATGATATATGTACTCATTCGAATATGAGGCAGACTCATACCCCAAAACTAAGGCAAGTATTTGACAAATGAGGAGAATATCAGATTTGCTTGAACCCGGAAAAGTTTGTTTTCATGGTCAGGCAAGCCAAAATTCTAGGACATATTGTGTCAAAGAATGGAATTTTGACAGATGAAGAAAAGGTGAGAGTTATTGCAAACCTACCTAGGCTGAAAAATGTAAAAGAAGTACAGGCTTTCGTGGGCCATTGTGGTTGTTATCGATGATTTATACACATGTACACAATCATAGCAAAGCCTTTGTACTCTCTTTTGACCAAGTTTGAATGGACGGATGAATGTCAAAATTCATTCAATGAACTTAAATGGTGCTTGTGTTCAGCACCAATATTAACAACACTGGATTGGAGTAAGCCATTCCATGTACATGTGGATGCATCCAACTATGCCATAGGATGTGTCTTGGCACAACCTACGTATGAAGGCAATGTAGGTCTCCCTATAGCTTACGCAAGTAGATAGTTGAATGCAGCAGAAAGAAATTACACCACTATAGAACGCGAAGGATTAGGAATGATTTATGTGGTAAAGAAATTCAGGCATTACTTGTTGGCGAATAAGTTCAAATTCTTCACAGATCATCAAGCATTATTGTACTTAGTCAATAAGCCTTGTAATACTGGATGACTCATATGATGGTTTCTATTACTCATGGATTACGACTTTGAAGTAGTAGTCAGGACGGGAAAGACCCACCTTAGAGCTGAACATCTCTCAAGATTAACAACGGGAGAAGCTCCTCAAGGAATGGTGGATGAATTACCTGACGTATACCTGTTTAATCTTGAAATAGTACCTGAATGGGCTAAGCCTATTGTCCCTATTCTCACATTTGGACCCAAGAATCCAAGGATTAGGATCAAAGAAGGAGAAATCAACAAGTCATAAAGATATCAAATAATAGCAGGAAGTATATATAAATAGGATAATCAGAATATTTTCGCTTGTTGTGTAGATGAATCAAAATATGAGAACTGGTTGCAATTAGCACATGTAGGTGCATTAAAGCAACATGATTCAAAACATCATACATTGGAGGCTCTACATAGACTAGGAGTATATTGACCTTCTATGGAAGCAGATGTCTATAAGCTATGCAATGAATGTCCTGTCTGTTGTGAAAGACCACAGTAGAACATGCCATGATATATCATATGTCTCTCACACCGGAATGGAGTGAAACTTTAGTGATGTACTTGAGGACGAAAACATTCCCTCAAGGAATGACCTTAGCAGGACAACAAATTCTAGAGTAGGAAGCTCAAGACTACTCACTTATTGGCAATAATCTATACAAATGAAGAAGAGACGGATACCTAAGACAATGTTTTCATGAGAATGATTATTTGAGTGTGTTAGAGACTGCACACCAAGGTGTTACTGGAGGTCATTTTAGCCCTGATAGGATAATCAAAGCCATACTATTTACAAGATTATGGTGGCCCACTCTTCACATGGATGCATATACCTATGTTAAGAGATGTGATGTGTGCCAGAGAACTTAGTTTCCTACTTGTAGAGATGAAATGCCACTGAAACCCATGATGGGAGGACCTGCATTTTCCAAGTGGGGTATAGACTTTGTCGGACCCATTAATCGCCCCGCAAAAGGTACTCATGCTGAATACATCATAGTTGCGACAGATTATCTTACCAAATAGGTAGAGGCTAAGGCCACAAAAAAGAATTATGCACACACGACTAAAAAATTCTTATTTTAAAATGTCTTTACAAGATATGGACTGTCTATAGAGCTAGTGAACAATCGAGGAACTCACTTTCTAAACCAAGTCATTGAATATTTGTTACAAGATTTTATGGTGATTCACAAGAAATCTGCACCATATTATCCACAGGCCAATGGTCAAGCAGAAAGTACTAACAAGATCCTTTATAGCATACTGACGAAACATGTGAACAACAAATGTTCAGATTGGGACAAATAGTCACATCATGTTGTTTGGGCATATCGAGTGGCCTACAAGACCGTATTCAATGCAACTCCCTTTGAGATGGTTTTTGTTCATAACATTGTGCTTCCTTTGGACTTTTTGATACCCACCCTCAAGGTTTCACAAGAACATCAATGGACCGGCCATGAATTATCATCCATAATAATGGATTTGGAATGATTAGGAGAAACCAGGCTAAAAGCAGCATCAGGCATATATGCAGCAAAGAAGCGATAGAAAGCCTATTTCAACGCACATGTGAAAGATAAAGGCTTAAATGAAGGTGATTTAGTCCTAGTGTATAGACTAAAACAACATGCATGGAAATTAGAAAAGAGAGGTTATGGACCTATGATCATTAACAAACTCTTGACAAGTGGAGCGGTACAATTAGCCACCCTAAAAGGAGAAATAATGCCTAATTACATTAGTGGCTATAGAGTCAAGCTTTATCAAGAACCTCTTACTGAGGGTATGCTTAGACAATTCACATTGGCAAAGAAGCATAAGGAGGAAGAAAAGAGAATACGCGCGGAAGCTCAAGCAGAAGCCATATAATGCATTAAGTGCATGAAGCTAAGAAGACAAGGACTAGGGAGAGAACACTATAACCATCTAAAAGAAAGCCCCAGATACCCCATGGCTATGTGTCACGCAAAGTCAATTGCTCATCCTAGCATGAGCTTAGGGCTTTCATTGATTCAGATGGTGCGACTAGTGCCATTAGATGGTCCCACTATAAGGACTCAGGAATAGAAATGCCGCCAATTGAGGCATAGCTCATAGGGCTAGGAGGCATGGAAACCCCTTGCATGGGTGAGGTGGACCTTCCTATCCTCATACATGAAGTGACCATGATAGTGAAGCTCCTAGTGTGCCATGACGATGACCTGATAGAACCCCTAATCCTTGGCCAAGATTGGCTATACGATCACGCAGTGGACCTAGATCTTAGACAAGGTTCCTTTCAGATTGGAACCTTAGACCAGCAGCGAGTGATACTGCTTGACTTCCCTTACAACACTCTTCTTGAAGTAGGTAACTCCAGACCATATGAAATGAATGCAAAGGAGGATCAGAAGATCTCTGGCCAAATACGTCAAATCACATCTACACCAACCCATGTGGACTTGGCAATGGACAATTGTTACTCAAGAGAACATCAACAGATTTTCCCCTGGTTTTCCTGCAAACTAGAAGAGGTCACCACCCATCAGATGGGTCAGGTGGGTTGCATCAGTGGTCAAGTGGACTGTATCCGTGGACAGATGGGCACAATAGCGTCTTGTGTCCTATCCTCCACACTTACTGTGGACTAGCCTAGATCTGTGGTATAAAATGCCTCACTTCCTAATGGGCAAGTTTTGCAAGTGTTGGACCTCCCGTCTTTTCCAAAGTAGAGTGTCAACCCAACCTCTCACCCCCAAATACAAAGGAGTCAACCATGCCTTAGGAATCCAAACCAACGATCATATTAGGCATGCAGGTATGGGCTCTTCAAGCATAGATTGTTGCTTACTTCAAGCCTCCCAGGCTAGATTCCCCACCTCAAATTCTTGCTGATGAAGAAACCGTTTCTATCCCCGTGGAGGAAACCTATGAGGAGGCCTATGAACCACAACCCATCCCAGGTGGATGTATCACAGGTGAAGGCCAAGAGACTTTTGAACTCCCTACACTAGCATGGCTTAAGTCCCTAGAAGAACTTGGTATGACCCACTCTACACGGGTTGGGGCACAATTACATGCCATGGTTATGATTGAGAAATGCATCTTACAATCACCTTACTTCGCTCACTTGGCACCTCGAAGGTATATCTCACGCCATGAGCTTCATATAAACTATACTTCATGCTTATGGTAGAATATCAATTGGTGAATGAAAAGGAGATGGGTAAAAAACCATCCCATGCCACTCAATTTGAGCGTGATCACCTACCATCAAAAGCACAAAAAGGTAAAATCTTTCAACCAAATTGGTGCCAGGAGTTACTACATGCATATCCAGAGATGATGTACACATGGTTCAAGGCACCCTTGCATTTGAAGTACAACCCATGTTGGGGACCTATGCTAAGATGGCATTCCTCGAAGGCATTCACGATCAAAGTTCAAAATAACAAGCAGTGCCAAGACTGGGTTAATTATCCTTACTTCACTCCACCCCGTGGACCCCCCACAGTTGGATACATGATGGCCATGATTTGCCACTGGCTCCCCTGCTTACACTACATGGATGATGTTGTAGCACATATGACTGTCAAGATATTTGATATGATGTAGACTGTTTTTAAGATCTTCCACCACGTCAAAGCACCGCATGTCAACACCCCAAGATTTGAGCATGGTAACCAATACTTTGCATATGATATGAACACTACACCATTGCTCCCGGTTTTTTATGCTTCGCACTGTCATATAAAGTACTTATCGGCATGTTATAAGATGAAATTTGAAGAGATGTTTATCACAAGCTTTTGGAAGTACCATTGTGAGGTTTTTATAAGCAGGTCCACACACCTACTTCAATTATTTGCATGTGAACAAGTGGTGTACTCCACACACTACTGACTTCTGCTTCCTGATGAACCTTAGACTGGGAAAAACTTGAAGTTGATCTTGCATGAGGTATTTGCATCGCGGATCACACCCTCGCTCATGACCTCCTACAAAACTACATCACACACACCCCGCAACAAGGTTCTGTGGGGGATGACAGACGTGAGAGGGAGGGGGTGTTGGTAGTGACCAAAGGCAGAGACAAAGAGGAAGCATGTGAAGGCAGACTACAAAGAGTCTTGGGGAGCTAGGAGGTTTATTTTTTCCAAAGAAATATGTTTTACAGTACTTGATCAAAACCTCAAACAGTGATTTTCATCACTTTTGTAACATATGTATCATAAAAACACCTATTTTTGTAATTAGAAGCTGCATTTTGTGCAAGCCGAGGAGTCCTCGAGCTTGAGGAGCTTAGGTAGAACAAGCATATCAATTTTGGCTATTTTTATCTCATTTAGACCTCCAAATAGTGCCTAGAACCTATTTTTTAACTATGTCGGACACTAGATGTGAAACTGATCAAAACTAGTCTTAAAACTATAAATAGAGCTAGATAGCTCATTTTTGAAGTTAGCTAGTATAGACTTGTATGAGTTAGTGTGAGCTTGAGCTTGTAAGAGTGTTCTTGAGTAATAGAATCCACTTTCAACCTTCCATTGTGTCTTGCTTGTCTCTTCCTTGTGTGTGTGTATGTGTGTGTGCATCTCTATGCTTCTCACCTTCACTCTCACTACATCTCGCATTCAAGATCTTCATATCACTCCTATCACTTTCGCGGATTGACATTAAGGAGGTGGAGCTTCTTAACGTGGTGCTTACAATTGTACTATAGCAACATAGGGCTAACATTTTATCTAGAGAAATCTATTTTCGAAGAGCTCTCCAACGTTCAAATATCCGCTATGCTTATGAGCTCCAATGATCTCTTTCTGAATCTCTCTCTTTTCTAATCTCTCTTATTATCTCTCTCTCTATCTTTATCCCTCCTTCTTTCTACCTATTTCTCTTTCAATATCTCTGTCTCTCTATTGTAGATTATTCAAGAAGTTCACCAAGCATAAAATATTGCATTATCACGATGATGTGAAGTATTCACATCTCTTTCAGGCACCACTTATGGGACCACCGAATGCCAAATTTGGTCTCCAATGAACTAAGAACATATTTTTTGTTTCTCTCATCAAACTCACTGCAAAAAGAAAAAAAAATTATATAAGTAACACATTAAATATTTATCTCAATTTATATGTAAAACTTATACTTACTTCCATTTCAAGTGAACAAAACGTAGATAGGAGTCACATAAAGCTCTCATTATTCTTTAAAACTTGAACCCATGCCTCATGTACATTATATTCCCCTCAAGGTCTATATCGCACTCGAGCCCTAGGCTACCTATGCATATCCTCATAGGCACCTCTGCTATGCTCTTAGGAGCTGGAGGTCGTATAGTTGTCCTGAAAATAAATAGATAAAAATGAATAAAAACATGTATTATAATATCATTAAAATTATCCATTTATGAAAGGAAACATACCTATGGGCAGATAAGTCTCTTCCTACATATGGAGCCGCAAAGGAGCCTTCCTTTGGCCGCTAGGTAAGCATTTGTATAGTGAAGTCTAGTTCCTCATCCGACATGCCTGCATACTCATGCATGACAACCCCTAAGGAATCTAGTGGAACTTTCCCTCTCATAAGATTCTTTGTGAGAGTAAGTTCTACCTTTCTCTCTTTACTGTGATCCATAATATCTATACATATAAAACAAATTGGATTATATATATATATATATATATCTATATATATATATATATATATATATATATATATATATATATATATATATATATATATATATATATATATATATATATATATATATATATACGTGTGTGTGTGAGAGAGAGAGAGATTGTGTGTGTGTATGTGTGTATGTATATATATGTGTATGCATATATATGTGTGTATGCATGTGTATGTGTGTATGTATATCTGTATGTGTGTGTATATGCATATATGTATTTGTGAATGTATGTATATGTGTGTGTATGTGTATGTAGGTATATATATGGGTGTATGTATGTGTGTATATGTGTATGTGGATGTGTATGTGTGTGTATGCATGGATGTATGTATGTATGCATATGCATATGCGTATGCATGTGCATTGTGTATGCATATGTATATATGTGTGTGTATATGTGTATGTGTGTGTCTCTATGTGTGTATGTGTATGTGTGTCTCTATGTGTGTGTATGTATATGTGGATGTATGTATCTATGTGTGTGTGTGTCCCTATGTGTGTGTATGTATATGTGGGTGTATGTATCCGTGTGTTTTTATGTGTATATGTGTGTACATTTGTGTGTATGCATGTGTATGTGTGTGTATGTGTGCATCTCTATGTGTGTGTATATGTGTGTCTCTATGTGTGTCTCTATGTGTGTGTAATGTGAGTGTATATATATGTGTGTACTATGTATATGTGTGTATGTATACGTGTGTATGTGCAAGTATATATATGTGTAAGTGTATGTGTATGTGTATGTGTATGTGTATGTGTATGTGTATGTGTATGTGTATGTGTATGTGTATGTGTTGTGTATGTGTATGTGTATGTGTATGTGTATGTATGTGTATGTGTGTGTATGTGTGTGTATGTGTGTGTATGCATATGTATGTATAGGGTGTGTGTGTGTATGTATACATGTGTATATGTATGTATGTGTGTGTATACCTGTATGTATACATGTGTATGTGTGTGTATGCATGCAGGTATGTATGTATGTATGCATATGCATGTGCGTTGTATATGCATATGTATGTATGTGTGTGTGTATGTGTGTGTGTATGTCTATGTATGTGTCTCTATGTGTTTGTATGTATATGTTGGTGTATGTATCTATGTGTGTGTATGTATACCTGTGTATATGTGCATGAGTAGGGAGAAAGCAAAAATTAATTTTGTTGATAGCTTGATTTCTTCTAATTGTGTATTGTGTAGAAGAAAGGGACAGAGATATTATGGGATGGATAGCTACACACAATTCATCTTCTAAAGCATGGTCAACCGATGTGGGTCATGAAGTAAAAATGAACAGAAACTTTTTCTCTCAACCTCAATGGATCATTCTCACTTGTTCAATGCGTGATTGCGGAGCCTTCTCAAACATAGAAAAAGATAGAAGGAGAAATGTAAAAACATATAAGAGACTAAGAGACAAGAGACAAGAGACAAGAGACATAAATTAGAAGATATTGTTATGACATACATATACATGAATGTTATGAAACATCAAGCTAAGCATTCTACTAGTCAAAGGTGGTCCCCACGACCCTATGACCATGACAATTCAACCGAATGTCACACGTAAGAGGATAGGTTCCATTTCATTGAACCTATGTCTTTCTAAGATCGTAATGTGTTTCTAAAGAAGTCTAAGACTCATAAAACCAGCTCTAACTCACTCACACATCCACTGAGGGTGAGCAAAGAAAGAGAAACTAGGTTTATGAGCCTATCCTAGAGTGGAAGTCTAAATTAAATTTGAATCTAGGAACAATGCTCTTACTAGCCCACCCTGGATCATCACACGCTCAACTGAGGGTGATCGTCTCAAGGAAACCATGTGCTAGCAAGGGTCCTATGGATGCCTAAAAAAGATGTTCTAGGATTTTGAGGGGGGTTTATATAGTTTTTTGAATGAATTTGGACCCTTATATCTAGAGAAATCAACTCTCAACCCTACGATCAACTGCTTTTTATTACAACCATTGGATTTATCAAATGGATGGCTAGGATTGGTGGGGCCTTCATTCTCTACCATTGGATCTGGGGCTGATTTGGACTATCGGATCAGTGCTCACATCAATTTGGATAAGATAAGCTACTATTTTTGGAGATACTTTGCATTATTGATCTTTGATAATCAAAAAAGCTTATTTGATGAAAAAAACACATGGATCCTTCTTGCTTTATGCTTTGGTGCATCTCCACCCTTTAATATGAGCTTATCCTGACTGTACAACATGGTTCAATCATTGTTTGCCATGTGAAAGCCCTTCAAGCCTTTAATTTTCTTATTCTAGGAAACTGCAGTGACCTTGAAAACTCGATTTTGTGCTCTTTGACCCTTCAAATATCCTTTGATGAAGATGAAAATTTGTAGGGCTATGTTTTAAAAGGTTTCCTTAAAGAATGTGCAGAAAAAACACCTATCTGAATCTCACTTATACAAGTTTGACTACATTTGGAATCTTGCAAGGTGGCATTAAGGTGTCTAGGAAGCTCTGATAGCCTTGAAAATTTGTACAAATATGTAGCCACATATGATCTTTATACATGCCAAACCATATGGCTAACAAAAGTTCCTATACAACATTTTATGGGATATAAGTGGAAAAATTACATTTTTTACAAAATGCACATGGCATATCAATGTGCTATAAAATCCATTTTCATGTGAAATTCGGGCTATAGGCTACCTTTGATAGGCCTTACAAGTATAAAAAATTTCATGTGATTTGGAGACATTGAAAATTTTGCCCTAATTTCCAAAGTTTGAATAGCTTTGACTGCTACCAGGGATTTGCTTGATTTCTTCCAAAATTTGCATGTGAACTCCCTTTGAAATCCTTGATGCATCTTGGACTTCTCAGGGAATTCTTACTACCTTCACCGCATGTGTTTCCTGTAGGCCTTCATGAATGAGAGAGGAGAGAAAATCTCGATGACATTCGCCCCCACTAAACCTGTGATTCCTACGGAAGCGCCACTCTAGTCTTTCTGTTACATGAAGCAAAATTTGCATGAAAGAAAGAATTGAAATAGGCAACATGAATATGCATGAACAAATAGGCAACATATATGCAAATGAACAAGCAACATTGACAACATGTAAAGAAAGAAAACAAACAAGCATAAATATGAAGTGGAAATGAATATATTGAATCCTTTTAGGCATCAATTCCTCTCATCTTGAAGAAAAATTTGTACCTTTTTCATAAAGCAATCTACCTTAAATAATATTATAAACAAAGATTTAAGATTTTCAAGAGACATCTTTCATCTTTAGCTTATTTTGGATCAACTTCTTTCCTACATAAATATGAATATGCTCTTTCTCTAATAACATGCAAGGAAATCTAACTAAACTCCACTAATGCATAAATCTGCCTATATAGCCCGTGATTTATTCTACTATGCCTCCTTAGCTTCCTTTGGCTTGCTCTCTCTCTCTCTCTCTCTTTTTAGTGATGATGGTTCAACGACTTTATGGTTACAATCACCTTTTTGGGGTGGAAAAAAGTGTAAAGTTCCTGATTACATCTAGCCGCTTTTTTTTTAATGACGGGAAAAATTTTAACCCCAATACAAGGTACAATCATTTTTGATGACGGAGAACAGTCATTTAAACTCTGATACAAGTGCTGTGAGGTGGACTAAGGATGTAGAAACATGTAGTAGCAGGAGCTAGGACTTCAACAATTATGCTTTTGATACAGGATACATATGCACGTTTATATATGAAAGTCATGTCACCAAAATAAACCTCCAAATCTACATGTCCTATCTTTCCATAATCCTAGATTATAACCAATTTCTTAGTAGATAAATTACTACTTAAGATGCAATTTTACACAAGTAGAGAAATCATCATTTGCCCTTTTGACTCAAGTGATGTGGATATATAATGCAATGCAAAGACTGAAAAGAAACATGCATGAAGTGAAATTGCAAACAAGCAAGAATGGAAAAAAAGTGGAATGAAGTTGAAAAAAACAAAGCAACATGAACTTGATTTTTTTTTAATATATATTTTTTATTATTTTTTATTTTTATTATTTTTTTATTTTTTAATCATGGATACTCCTGTTTATGAATCGGCCTCATTGTTGTCATCTTCTTCAATGTCCTCATCCAAAATGTACTCATCATTATCACGTTTCTTGAATAGCTTTATCCTTTTACCTCCAGTCAAAGTTTTTAGTGCAACACCATTTAATTCACAAAGAGCATACGTACAATTGTTGTTGACTTTTGATACAATGTATGGCCCAAACCACCGTTGAGTGAGCTTTTTGCGTGCATCATATTGAGAGCCAAATGTACTATCATAAATGAGCACCCAATCTCCTACTTCAATCGGCTTAGGATGCAATCGATGAGTTTTATCAAAATAATGCTTGTTCTTCATTCTAGATTCTGTTAATTTTTGAGCAGCATCATCAAGTCTTAATTTACCTTGTTCTAACTGTTTAATGCGCAAACTCAAAAAATCATTAGTAGACATGTTTTTAGACCAATGCAAATTTGACCATGCAGAAATATGAGACTGAATTGGAAAAAACGGTTTTTGACAGTACATGAGTTTACCATGCATATATCCAATAGTACATGCGCACGTCATTCTATCTGCCCAAAGTGCAAAAGGTAAGAATCTAGGCCATTGTTTGATATCATTGTTACATGTAGATATGGCTTTCACAATAGGTGGATGCCCTCTCTCTATTTTACCATTGGTCTCTAGATTATATCCAGTAGTGAGAGACAAACGAATACCATGATGATCAAAGAACTCTTTAGCTTCTCTCGCATTTAACTCTCCATGATCGGTAACTACTTTCTCTATGTACCCAAAGGGACTTATGACATCTTCAAGAAAGAATTTGCAAACATTCTATGTGGTTTTAGATTGTAGTGCACGTCCCTCTACATGATTAGTTAAGTCCTCTCTTGCAAGTACAATGTAACGCATTTTGTCAATACCTTTAGGCATAGTTACAAGAGCTACTACCCACTACAAAATACAGGGTGGATAAGTAGGATGCAATGGATCTCTATGTTTGATTGATGAATGAAGTTGACAAGTAGAACATGTAGAAACATAGCTACTAATGTCAACATACATCCTAGGCCAATAATAAGTACTTCTTATTTTTTCATATGTTCCAAAAAATCCTTTATGACCCACCCATAATGTCTCATGCATTTCCTTCATTACTTGCAACTGAAGACCTTGTTTTCCTAGGACTCATTGTGGATTCTTAACCTTACCTTTAGTATGTCTCCAAATATAGCTGTTACGTAGGAAAAAATTATTAGCTTGTTTCCTAATGTTACAGAATCTATTCATAGTACAACTAGGTAATGGTTGCAGTGTACTCAGATACTTTCCTATGTCTCTGCATTCATCTTCATACTCAGACTCATGAAATTGCTCATACTCATATATATGTGGAACATATTCAACTAAGTTCACATTCTTTATTAGATCACTTTCAAGATCATCATCAAATCTAGCTCTCGATAACATATCGACAATTGAATTTGACTTACCTGAAATATGAGCTAACTCAAGATTTATGAACTTAATATATGAGATCCATCTAAGCATAGCTATATCAGGAGATGAACAATTGGCTATCATTCCAATCAATCTCAACTTTAACATTTGCACCTATGAAATATTCTTTGTCTATTTTCAAAGTTGTTAACATACCCCGTAGTTCTTGTTTGATATGTGGATACGTTCTTTATGTTTCATGTAAAATTTTAGCCCCTAACCTAATTGCATATCTATTTCCTTCACTATCATCTTGACTTATGACCCAACCTATACCAATAGGACTAGTATCAACAGTCAATATAATAGGTTTGTTAACAGAATAGTCTACACACTTATGGATGGGAGCTTCAAGCAATAATTTCTTTAATTTATGCATAGCTTGTGTGCATTTTTCAGTCCAAATAAATTTTTGTTTCTTCCTCAACAAGTCATATGGACCATCAACAACATGAGCAAAGTGTGGGATCCAAATAACATAAAAGATGCAAGCACCAAGAAATCTGTGTACCTCGCTCACATTGTTACATGTTTCAGAAATCTTGCTAATGGCATGAAATTTTTGTGGGTAAGGCTTTCGACCATAATGACCACATAAATTTCCAACAATAAGAACCTCGTTGACACCAAAAACAGATTTTTCTATGGAAAATGTGAGACCTACCTCTTCAAATCGTTGAAATATTTGTTCACAATCAAAGATATGGTCAGGCACAAATTTATGACATCCAAATTGTCCTTTATATGTTGCTCACTCACTTTAATTGGAATATCATCAATGAATGGCATGATTATATGAGGGCTAAAATCATGTAAGACCATATTCATAGCACTCATCATATGAGCCACATGATTAGTCGCTCCTTGAGGTAAAGTACACATTGCACTAAGCCTATAGGAGTTTTCATCCTGGTTATGTCATGACTATCAATTGCTAATTGGAATTGGTCGTATCTCGAATATAAATCACCCATTGAATAGATAGAATGTCCTGAAAATGATTCAACAAACTCATCTACAATGGGTCATGTTCCTACATTCCTTATGGTGGCTTTATTGACAGGTTGGAGATCTTGAATAAAATGTAGTTTCCCATTCTTTTTAGGCACAGTGAACCATCTGTTTGAGTAAGGTGCAAAAGATGGCTCTAAAATTCTCATGTTTAACTTCTCCTTAAGTAGTTTCATTAGCTCAGGTAAGTGAGCCTTTAGAACTCGTATGGGTCGAAGATTCCATGGAATATGTGGAATAGTAAAGATTATCATGCGTGCAACTAGCTTAGGATCTACGCAACCAATCTCATGAGGATACATAGTAAAGGCTTTTCCATGGCTACATATGACTCTCTCAAATTTATCTCTCTTTGCTGGCAAAAGAAAGTCATCGTTTCTACCAATTTTCACCTGTTTGATTGTCTCATCTGTGAATATCTGTCCTATGTTTTTCTTATCCCGAAGAATTGGATCGTTTTTCACATCAATAATTTTTTCATCCCTTCCTTGGGGTAATGGTTGAGCTATGGGGTTGATTTTTTTATCTACAGTTTTGTACTTTGTTTCAACTAAGGAATCATATGTTTGATTAAATTTTGATCACTTGTCAACATTGAGAGCATACTCTTGGATTACAACATACTCATCAAGGGAAGAAGGAAGAATAATATGGGAATTAGAATTCTACTAAAGACATAACTCTAACTCCTCGAGATTAGAGAAACAATGAGATGTCTCAATCACATGCTCAATGTACTCATCATGTTCCACGATTTTGTTGGTCTTATAATTTTTTTGGGTTTTTTGGATAAAAGACCTGGACAATTGATTCTTATGAAGAAAATCTAATCTAGAATGTGGAAAACAAATTGACAAAGTATTGTACAGGTTAGTTGGTTGCGAGATGTCAAACCAATGTCTAGTGTTGTCCCGCTCAACAATGGATTCTATCCTAAATTTTGATCATATGTAGCTCCAAACATGAATCGAGGTGCACAATCACTACAAGCATGCTCATGACCCTGAGTAACAATAGGTTTCTTTCTAATTGACAATCGATTCCTAGGATGATTCACTCCTACTGTCATGACTTGAAGTGATTGCATTCCATCCTCAAACTTAATTCTAGCATATGTAGACCCATCATCCATGGCTTTAGTTTCCATACGACTCTCACAAATAACCTAAGAGAACTTCATAGGAATAGTTATCTTGAATAAAAGAGTGAAATTCTTCTATGATTCCTTCTATGGATATGGGCACACTAGCACAAACTCCATACAGGTACCTACACCATTATCTATAGTTCTCATATGCCATCCACAATCTTTATCTATGGGCCATGGAAATTTATCAGAGACTTCTCTTGAAATCATTTCGGAGCTGGAATCTACTAATGCATTTAGAGTGATAGTGTTCTTATCATTTCCTATTTCAACCCATCTCTGATGTACCTCTAGACCAAAATTTTCTTTTAAAGTGACTTTTAGGATTGTTTTCATGATTTTCATGGTCAAGTTGAATAGGTCCTAAGAAATTTTTATTAACATTTACTTCATCATCATCAAGGTCCTCTTCATCATATTCATCAAAGTCTAAGGCTTCATTCATAGCTTGATCGTGATCTAGATAATCTTGCATCTTAGTATCTAGATTAAGAGAAAACCTCTTCCTTTTAATTAGGCCAATAAAGTTATCTTTAAAAATAGGCTTTGCAATAGAGAAAAAATATTCTAAAGACATAGTCACTTGACTCTTAAGCAAAATGTCATCTAAAATCTCCATAGGATCTATTTTTCTCTCATTTTTTGAAATCAAGATGGCTTTAGGTTTTCTCTTTGGTTTCTTTTGTTTTTGCTCAGGATCTTGTTTTTGTTCATGTTCTTGTGTTTGTTCTTCAGTTTGTTTTGATTGTTCTTATTTATCTAAAGGCTTTGGTTCTGTTTTTCTTTGCTTTGTCTTCTTCCATTTTTTCTCCTCTTGTTTTTGTTCATTGGTTGTGATTTTTTATCTTTGGGTTGTGATGTTTCCCCTGCTCTATGATGTCCCTCTGAGGTTTGTTTTTGAGTCACTCTTCTTTCACTAGGCTCAGTTTCATCTCTTTTTTGTTTTTCTTCTACATTGGATATGTGAGAAATAAGAGATTGATCTTCTATCGGTGACTACCAAACTGTTATTCTCCTAATCTCATCTCGTGCTTTTACTAAAGCCTCTATGGAAAAGTCAACTTCCTTTGTGGGTTTACTTGATTCTTCTTCTTATTCATCAAGAGCTTGTAGTTTCACCCCTCTAGTTCCTGCATCCATTATGGTTATATTTTCATAGTCCTTTGTCATTCCTCCCTTACCATAATTTCCTTGCAAAGGTAGCCTAGATCGATAGTCACATATTTTCTTGTCTATGTCTATTACTAGTCATTGCTCCTTAGCAGCCTTCAATAGTTCACAATCTCTCAAAAAGTGCTCTAACGAATCACACCAAGGACACCTACGAGGGCCACACACAAAACCATTTTGATTTTGAGGATCTTGATTGACTTGTGGTGAGAAATTTTGAAAGTATCATATTGAGTGACATTGTTTATGATAGAGCTATCAACAATTCGTTCAAAGAATGTTATCAAAAGATCTTCGCGAAGACCAAAAATCACAGCTTGCTCTTCAAAAGAATCTAAGTAGTTTGTAATGTTGATGCCATTGAATTTTCCCTTCTCTCTCAACATAGAAGAGACTATTTTTTGGCCTTGTTTCTCAACGATAAGGGATTTGAATCCTTCCTCCATCTTATGTGAATAAGCAAGTGATGCACGATGTTCTAAATCTCTCACAAGTGCATTTACTTCACGATGAAGATGTGCACGATATTGTGAGAAATCTAGTGTAGCACTCAAGAATGATGATGATGATATGATGAGGATGAAAAATATGAAACAAAGGATATGGATCACAACCTCCCAACAAGATCAGAAGCAAATGCCACGAAGCGTTTCACGTCGGTTCAAATGTGGAGGTGATCGCAATCCAGGTGGATCTGGTCCGATCGTGCCACACACAGATTGTATTAAGCTTGTGAGTGTTGGAAGGTCTTTGTGATGACAATGTGAAGGTGAAGATGAAGTTGGGTATGGGGAGGAGAGATTTCATGATTTGATTATGGAAGGGGAACATATGGATGTATGCATGATGAGAACAAAACGAAAACCACATAAATAAATCAACTTTTGAAAGGAAGAATGGTCCACCAATGGAGCTTCTTATACACTTTCGAAAATTAATTCATAAGCATGGGCTCTTGTGGATATATGCATGATGAGAACAAAAAGAATACCACACACATGAATCAATTTTTGAAAGGAAGAATGGTCCAAGAATGGAGCTTGTTATACACTTTCAAAACCGAAACATATGCATGGGTTTTTTGTGGGTGGTATGAATGCATGTGGGTCATGAAGTGAAAATGAATAGAAGCTTTCTCTCTCAACCTCAGTGGATCATCCTCACTGGTTCAATGCATGACCATGGAGCCTTCTCACACATAGAAAAAGATAGAAGGAGACATGTAAAAACATATAAGAGACTAAGAGACAAGAGACAAAAGACATAAACTAGAAGATATTGTTATGACATACATATACATGAATATTGTGAAACGTCAAGCTAAGCATTCTACTAGTCAAAGGTGGTCCGCATGACCCTCTCACCATGACAGTTCAACCGAATGTCACACGTAAGAGGATAGGTTCCACTACATTGACCTTATGTCCTTTTAGGATCGTGATGTGTTTCTAAAGAAGTCTAAGACTCATAAAACCAGCTCTAACTCACTCACACGCTCCACTAAGGATGAACAAAGAAAGAGAAACTAGGTTTATGAGCCTATCCTAGAGTGGAAGTCTAAATAAAAATTGAATCTAGGAACTATGCTCTTACTAGCCCACGTTGGATCCTCACACGCTCAATTGAGGGTGATCTTCTCAAGCAAACCATGTGCTAGCAAGGGCCCGATGGATGCCTAACAATCATGTTCTAGGATTTGGAGGGGGGTTTATATAGTTTTTTGAATGAATTTGGGCCCTTGGATCTAGAGAAATCAACTCTCAACCCTAGGATCAACTGCTTTTGATTACAACCATTGGATTTATCAAATGGATAGCTAGGATTGGTTCTTTATATAATATCTAGGGCAAAGGGGGGAAAAATAGGCGCCTTCATTCTCCACCATTGGATCTGTGGCTGATTTAGGCCGTCAAAGCAGTGATGACATCAATTTGGATAAGATAAGCTACTATTTTTGGAGAAACTTTGCATTCTTGATTTGATCATCAAAAAAGCTTATCCGATGAAAAAAAATCATGGATCCTCCTTGCTTTATGCTTTAGTGCATCTCCACCCTTGAATATGAGATCATCATGATCGTACAACATGATTCAATCATTGTTTACCATGTGGAAGCCCTTCAAGCCTTCAATTTTCTTATTCTAAGAAACTGCGATGACCTTGAAAACTGGATTTTGTGCTCTTTGACCCTTCAAATATCCTTTGATGAAGATGAAAATTTATAGTGCTATGTTTTGAAAGGAATCCTTTAGGGATATGTAGAAAAAACTCCCTTCTCAATCTCCCTTATACAAGTTTGACTATGTTTGGAAGCGTGCAAGGTGGCATTAAGGTGTCTAGGAAGCTCTGATAGCCTTGAAAATTTGTACAAATATGTAGCCACATATGATATTTATACATGACAAACCATATGGCTAACAAAATTTCATATACAACATTTTGTAGGATCTAAGTGGAAAATTTACATTTTTTACAAAATGCAAATGGCATATAAATGTGCTAGAAAATCCATTTTCATGTGAAATTCGAGCTATAGACTGCCTTTGAAAGGCTTTACAAGTATATGAATTTTCATGTGATTTGGAGACATTGAAATTTTTGCCCTAATTTCCAAAGTTTGATCAGCTTTGACTGCTACCCTCGATTTACTTGATTTCTTCCAAAGTTTGCATGTGAACTCCCTTTGACATCCTTGATGCATCTTGGACTGTACAAGGAATTCTGGCTACCTTCACTGAATGTGTTTCCTGTAGGCCTTCATGCATGAGAGAGGAGAGAAAATCTTGACGACATCGTGCTCGTGCATGTGCTTCTGCTCGTGATCGTGCTCATGCTCCTACTACTGCTACTGCGACTGCTACTGCTATTGCTACTACTACTGTTACTACTATTGTTGCTGCTACTGCTACTACTACTACTACTACTGTTGCTGCTGCTGCTGCTTCTGCTGCTCCTGCTACTGCTACTACCACTACTACTACTACTACTACTACTACTACTACTACTACTACTACTACTACTACTACTACTACTACTACTACTACTACTACTATTATTGATGCTACTACTCCTACTACTCGTACTACTACTACTACTACTACTACTACTACTACTACTACTACTACTACTACTACTACTACTACTACTACTATTACTACTACTCCTACTACTACTGCTATTGCTACTGTTACTGCTACTGCTACTGCCACTTCTACTACTATTACTACTACTACTACTACTACTACTACTACTACTACTACTACTACTACTACTACTACTACTACTACTACTACTACTACTACTACTACTACTACTACTACTACTACTACTACTACTACTTGTTGTTGTTGTTGGTGTTTATATTGTTACTATTGGTGTTTTTATTGTTGTTGTTTTTGCTAATACAACTCTTAATACTTCTACTAATACTAGTGTTATAAAAACAACAAGATCTACTACTACTAATACTACTGCTACTACTACTGCTATTGCTACTGCTACTGCTACTGCTACAGCTACTGCGACTTTTAGTGCTACTGCTACTTCTACTGCTACTACTGCTGCTGCTGCTTCTGCTACTACTACTACTACTACTACTACTACTACTACTACTACTACTACTACTACTACTACTACTACTACTACCACTACTCATACTACTACTACTACTACTACTACTACTACTACTACTACTACTACTACTACTACTACTACTACTACTACTACTTGTTTTGTTGTTGCAACTACTAGTACTACTACTGTTACTGCTACTACTATTACTACTCCTACTGCTACTGCTACTACTACTGCTACTGCTACTGCTAGTGCTACTGCTAGCACTACTGCTACTACTAGTGCTACTGCTATTGCTATTGCTACTACTAGTGCTACTGCTGCTGCTGCTACTACTACTACTACTACTACTACTACTACTACTACTACTACTACTACTACTACCACTACTATCACTAGTACTATTTCTACTATTACTTGTTGTTGTTGTTGGTGGTGCTTCTATTGTTACTATTGCTGTTGTTATTGTTGTTGTTTTTTCTTATATTACTCCTACTACGTCTACTACTAGTGTTAAAACTATTGCTACTACTACTGCTACTCCTACTGCTGCTACTGCTACTGCTACTGCTACTGCTACTACTACTACTACTACTACTACTACTACTACTACTACTACTACTACTACTACTACTACTACTACTACTACTACTACTACTACTACTACGAGCACTACTACTACTACGAGCACTACTGCTGCGACTACTACTACTGCTGCTGCTGCTCGCATGTTGTTGGTGGTGCTGCTACTACTGCTATTACTACTATAACTACTACTACTACCACTACTACTACTACCTCTACTACTACTACTACTACTACTACTACTACTACTACTACTACTACTACTACTACTACTACTACTACTACTACTACTAATACTACCACCACTAGTACTACTACTACTACTACTACTACTACTACTACTACTACTACTACTACTACTACTACTACTACTACTACTACTACTACTACTACTACTCCTCCTCCTCCTCCTCCTACTCCTACTCCTACTCCTACTCCTACTACTACTACTACTACTACTACTACTACTACTACTACTACTACTACTAGTGTTGCTATCGCTACTACCATGACTGCTACAACAAAAACAACAACTACCACCACCACCACCACCACCACCACCACCACCACCACCACTACTACTACTACTACTACTACTACTACTACTACTACTACTACTACTACTACTACTACTACTACTAATACTACTACTACTACTACTGCTATTGTTATTGCTACTGCCTACGTTGTGTTATTTCTTAGTTGGTATTTTGATTATTGGTGAATAATTATTGAATTTTATGCTAGATCATTATTACTAGATAAAACTATTAAGTGCCTAATCAGCTTAATCGGATAAGAGCGAATAATTTTTGCATGGGCATTTGGTGTGTTTTCCATCTAGATCCTTTTTTATCAAAGAAGTTTTCAATCCAAAAACTTTTGGCTAAGAATTTTTTCGATTGAACTTATAGTGTCATACAAAGAACAAGGAAATAATCTTGGTGAAAATATTTAGCATTTTTCTATTAAAAAAACAAATAATAATTTTTTTTTTTTTATAATTATCACATAAAAAGCTATTGTGATTTTTTGAATCATCACTAATTCTTACTTCAAAATAGTATGTGTCTGTGTATATGTGTATATGATTATGAGTGCAAATCTAATATGCTTGTTTGAATCATCATTGATTCTTACTTCGTAATAGTATTTGTATGTTTCTATGTGTGTATGATTGTGAGTGAAAATCTAGTGTGATTGTTTGAATCAACATTGATTCTTACTTAACAAGAGTATGTGTATGTTTGTGTGCATGTATGGTTGTATTGTGATTGTTTGAATCAATATTGATTTTTACTTCGCAATAGTGTGTGTATATATGTGAATATATGATTGTGAGTCAATATCTATTGTGATTGTTTGACTCAATATTGATTCTTACTTCAAAATAGTATGTCTATGTGTATGTGCATGTATCATTGCAAATTAAAATCTATTGTGATATGCTGGAAAAGGTTTTATCTTCTTTGTTTATAATTCAAGGGTTGAGAAGGTGCTAATAATTCATGTAGAGTTCTTTAGGTCTCTAGATTGTTTTCTCATGTAGAATTATTAACACCTTATTAGATCTCTTGAATTTAAGGGATCCAAGAATGTTTTCGTCCAATTGAGCAAAACATTTTATGCAAAATCCTTGTCACAATAGTATATGTGCATGTGCATGTATGATGGTATGTGTAAATGTATGCGTATATGATTGTTAATATGTGTAAGTGTATGTCTGCATATGATTGTGAATTAAAATATATTATGATTTTCTTAATCAACAATAATTCTTACTTCACTTTAGTATGTATTATCATATGTGTGCATATGATTAT
>MU261128.1:22500-27500 GCA_020310875.1 Ceratopteris richardii | reverse complement strand
GCAAAAACAACAAAAATAGCAACACCAATAGTAACAATATAAGCACCAACAACAACACATAGTTTGCACACATAGTTTGTTGATATATTTAGGTAGTGATGTGTGTGAACACTCTAGGACCATTGGGGCACTTTTTTCCTTTTTTAGGAGGCTTTTTTCCCCCGTCTTGTATATATGCCTATTGCCCTAATGGGCTACTTATCTTTGTACATTATCTAGTAATACATTCAATATTGTGTGTTGTGCTCGAAGCTTCTTCTTCTTCCTTTGTGCGGTTCGTGTGCTTCCGCAGACGTCTAACTCCAACATGGTCTTGGTGGAGGCGTGAGAAAAGGGTTGAGGACTTCACTTGAATGTAGAATAAGTGTGATTGAGAAATCATTTGAGAGAATGGGGATGAGGATATGTTCCATGAGAGATTAGAATTCTTCGTGGTGATCAATGACAGATTGTACGTAAATGACATGTAGCTTCTTGGAATAATATCATGAAACCATGGATAAAAATATACAATTGTAGTCTATACTATGCACTCTATGAGGAAGCCATTAATTTTAGAACATGGACCAATATATTTATGAAATAAAATCTTTGTTTGTGTACAGTCATCATTTTATTACGTAAGAATTTAAAGAATATGACATATTCATTAAATTCTAAAAAGAAGGCAAGGGAATTCCTCTAGTCCAATTAGCATTTTTTATTTTTTTTACCTTCACGAGTGTTTTTTTATTATTCAAAGGACATAAAGTTATTTCTATAAAACATGGTGCAAAGGAAACAAATGCAGGTATAAATGTCCCATGTTATGGGGAGGATATAACTTTAGAAAAAAGATTTCCAAAGTCTCGTTTTATGGTATAGATGGGTAAAACTTTCTATAAAGTTCAAATAAATAGGAACTTTCCCTTTATGGAACGTTGAAATGAGTCACTCCAAGCCTCTAATATCACATTTAATATACAGTAAAAGGTAGTACAAAAGACATTATATCCTCCATGCAATCATGCCTCTAATACATCAATATAACCATGATTTAATGCAAGAGGATGTAAAATGGAAATAAGACCAACTCTAGAGCTTGTAACATCACCAAATTAACCTATATCGACGACATTTTTATCATATGTTGCTATGATACATATATTTTTTAACAATGTGCACAATATTACACAATTCCTTTTTTAGAAATACATGTTACGTTATGTATGATTGCAATGGGAGATTGGAATGATCCAAAGTGCTCCATAAACATAACATATCGAATACAACACCGTTCTCCATCATTAGTAGTTCTATACTTTGGTTTCGGAAGTTCAATTTCTAGAAAAAGGTTGAATAAGAGTACCATATGTAGATAATGTTAGGGTTTTCGTATATTAAAAGAGAAATAAGAATAAAAAATGTTAGGGTTTTCGTATATTAAAAGAGAAATAAGAATAAAAAATGTAAGTAGTGGAAGAGAAGACTTGGGGCGCATCTTCTTTTCATACCTTAAGAGTTTTTTGACGTGGTAGTGCCTCAACAAGGTCTTGGTGCTGCCCCATCAACAAGGTCTTGGTGCTAAATAGGAGATGGTATCTGGATTGGTTAAGTTTGAGATGGGATCTTAAGTTCCAATACCTTTGGCATCCCCTCATCAAGGTTAAAAATTAAGTTCCTATGTGGAAAATCCTCCAGCATGGAATTTGGACAATATTAAAGCTAACAAAAATCGTAGAGCCCATACCTTCATGGTAATGAGGACTTGGGAAACCTCTTCTTTTCTTGCCCAATGTCAATGTTGGTTTGGCATGCACTTGGGAAAATCATGTTGCTACAGGGATAGTTGAATTGGAAGCAAGCACTATTGGGAGAAGAGATCGGTTTTTCCTCAACACCATGGAATGCTATAAGAGGAGACACCCTCTCCAAGATCTCAAAAGAGATGTCCAGCACCAACTTTGGTAGCCCTACTAAAGAATGGTGAACCAAAAAATCTCTTTTCCAATGTTTTCTAGAAAGTTTTAAGCAACCCCTCCTTTATGGTATTTGGGGGATTCCATGGATGCTGGGCACGTTCAATTGTATAATTGTTTTTTTTATTAATTAAAGTTTAGAGAGTAGGCTATTGCAGAGCTTTCTTTTGAAAAAAACAGACAATCTTAGTCTATATACACGGGCCCTCTATCATAGATTGTACATGGGTCCACATACTTACAAACTTGTTTTTCTTCAATCTCTGTTTGTAATGAGGACTTTATTATGTACTTAAAATGAAGAGTGCGACATATTCATTGGATGCTAAGGGAAAAATTAGCGTCTGTGTATAGCCTAATGGTTATTTTTGACGTTTTGAGGTTTGGTTGTTTATTAAAGGACTCAAAATTCGTTTTACAAAATATGGTGCAATTGAGACAACCGTAGCTGATTGCCCTTTGTTGTCGATAGGGAGTAGACTGCACGTGATTGTCCTAGTTTTGGATAGGTAATTCTCCTACGTTGTGGATAGGGTGTAAGCTGTATCTCATATATATATATATATATATATATATATATATATATATATATATATATATATATATATATATATATATATATATATATATATATATATATATATATATATATATATCCTTTGAAGGGGAAGGAGAGAGAGAGAAGAAGGAGAAGAAGAAGAAATGGAATCCATCACGGTGGAGGTAGAGGTGAAGCATTCTGCGGAACTTTTCTGGACGGCTCATGTGAAGAACTTGCAGTTAAGCATGCCATCTTCGATTCCTGGTCGATACAGCAGAGTGCTGTTCTTGGAGGGTCCCCCATTCGCTCCAGGCGGAGTCATTCAATTCTGTTACCGCAAAGGTATTAACGAATTTAAAGTTTTCTTCTTTTTCTCTACCAGAATGTTTGCTCCAGGTTTTGCCTGTAAGTAAGAACCCTTTCGTTTTTCAGCATCTTTGGCCTTAGCTTGTTCCCTTTCTGTCTGTGTGTTTCTCTCAGACATTGTCTACGTCGCCAGTTTTCTTCCACACAATCTGTGCCATCCGCGCAATGGACTACATTTTCCATATTTGCTGCGCCCATCAATATGTTAAACTATCAGCCAAGTAGATGGTAAATCCGAGACGGAATGCCTGTGAGCTTCCATATACCTACAGGAGATAAAGAGTTCAAGGATACTTGAGTTCCTGAGTGAACGTACAGTTCTTGTGTACCTTCGTCTGATCATCTTCTTCTTCTCTCTGTCATATTTTATATCATCTTCTTCTTCTCTATCATATTATACAGAAAGGGTTTCTAGGAGCTTTGATTTTATAGAATATTTCTGCATACCGGAAGAGCTAAACCATATTCATCTACCTATCTACGATATCGACATAAACAAACGAAAGCAACCAGCTTATCAAGATCCATTAACTAAAATTTTTGCTTACACTTTTTATGGATGCAGATTTCGGGCATTATGAATATCTCAAGGTTATGTGGAATGAGATTGACCACATCAACCATTACTTCAAGGTCACAGCAATCGACGGTGGGTTCCTGAACAAGTATTTCGAGACTCTATCATATGAGTGTAGGATTTTGCCAGGCAAGGACATGAATAAACACGAATGTCATGACATCTTAAGACGAGAGTTATTGGAAAATTGTGCATCTTCTCAGCCTACGCTGACACAATGAAGGATTGCAAATGATTGGTTCATTGAATTGCATACATGTATTCAATTTAAAAAGCATTTCCATTCATCAAATACTTAGAGCTTTATATATTCCTAATAGTTTGCACAATATCATGCATTGTTTCTTCTAGCATCATTGACAACTATCTCAAGAAATAACACGCTTACAACGTAACCTTAGATAGTTGATCTTGATGGAGATCCTATTTTCTTAAGAAGTCAAGTTTGTGAGAGTTGATTATTTTGATTTATATTCCATGTGTTGAATGGATGGTTTACGTGATCCTAATAAGAAAACACCTTCATATGTTTTTATTAATCCATAGAAAAAATGTTTTTTTTTTGTTGATCCTCGTGTTCATTTTCACATATAAATCCTTTGAAATAATAATATTATCATCTTAATCAATCATGTTATAATAATGTAATGCATGTTCTCATACTTATGTTGGAAAATTAACCAGAATAAAAATATTATTAAAAACTTGCTTAACAAGAAGTTCAAGGAGAAATTCTATGCAAGAATAACAAAAAGTTGTCCCAAAAAGTTGCATACAGGACATTTGGACTCGATATGAAAATATTCTCCTACGTATTACGTAGAAGTTTTGGTTTTGAAAAACCATAAATTGAATTCCTAATAAAGTTATGACTAATACGTTCAGCGCCAAAATCATTATTTTTCACGTTATTTATTTTTTGCACATGATCCTTAAAGAGTATTGGTTATCGTAGAAAATTTTATTTGCTACTGGATACATTATCTAGATGAAGATAAGAAAAGATCCAAGGAACATATGGGCACATGAATATGGAAAAAGAACCATATATATACTCATTCTACTTTTTTCATCATATTCATTATCACTGTCCACATATTATTACTATTGTTGTTGTTATCAATACCATTACTAATACACTACAACATATCAAGGGCATACCAACATCATGCATACCGACGATCACGCCTCGATGTCGGTATGACCATTGAAAACGCTTAAAAAACCACAGAGGCAATATACACGTCGGAAACTGCTTCGTCGATATAAGTATCGGTATGAACGTCCGTAGCTTCCAATGATTTACCAACTGCTTATACCTATGCTCATATCGATGCAGTGTTTTAACAGCAAAAAATCGACATTCATCATGTTTTGAAACAAAACCTGCTACTCTCGAGTTTGCGCGTTGTCGAGTATTTTGTGCAAAGGAGAGAGAAACCTAAGTAAGGATCTTCACCTGGGAAAGCTAAGGTTTACTCATGGTTTGAGACAAAATTATAGAAACAAAGGGGAAAATGGTCTCACTCAGCACACTTCTCAACCAATAGTGATTTTA